>JAVSIQ010000795.1:600000-830063 GCA_038502775.1 Hippodamia convergens | reverse complement strand
GGACCCAGGTAACCCGCTCTATAATCCGGCATTTTATACAGCTGAACGCCGGATCACCGAGAGTAGTTTTTCCCGCTCGGCAGTCCGGACCTAACCTCGACAGTGATGTCACGTATTTGTTTTCTCTTGTTTCATAGCGTCCCTTGACAAAATAGCGGTCTTATTTTGCGAAAGTTAGATAGTAGTGAAAATCATATGAAGTTAGCTTTTTTTTCCTGTATAAATTCGATAATCCGGCAATTCCGATAATCCGGCATCAAGCGCCTACTGTATTTCTGTTTGTTTTTTTAAAGTAAGACATGAATTCTTCCACACATGCATCAAAAAACCATTTTTCAGTTGATATTTTGAAATTATGTTCAAAATAGGATAAAATAAATGGGTTTAGATCACATGGCTTTTTGAAAAAGTAATGATTAAATGCTTGTGAATATTGATTAAATGCGTGGGATATTTTTTTCAACTGAAATTTATTGAAGCATAGGTCGTGATACAGTTTTACGTTAAAATAAACCTGGTGTTCCATATGAAAAATTTCATTCCGTTCCAATTCAATCTCAAAAACAATGTTTTGAAAAAATGTTTAGCTACGCCACTGACTTCTACGTAAAAATATCATTATAAGAAGTTTTAATTTTTTTTCTTTCTTATGCAGAGCCCGAGAAATAATAACATCTTCAAGAAGTGAACATTTTCATTTTCGCACTGTATTCCAGAAACAAAGGAAGATGGAATATTTCTGTTTGTAGATTTAAAAGTTTTACAAAAAAAGTGACACAGGGTTTCCAAAAACCGCATGACTCTATTTTCAATAATAGCTGAGATATAATGCAGTCTCAACCAATTTAAGACACAGTGTACTACGCTTGAAACGACTGTACTATATGATGAAAAATTAATGATAACATATCAGATGATGATGAAGATTAATAATAAAACTTATTTTTTCATTCCCTCAGACGAACACATATATAAATTTCAGCCTTACATAAAAAAGTTCATTTTTGTTCGTATTTTACACCCTTTTCGAGTCGCCTGGCAGGTACTTGTGCTCGTCGAAATCGCCTGTCAATTTTTTTTTGAACTTCACAATGAACGAACAAAATCGTATGAAAGTTTCAAGCTTACAGGAACAAGTTTATTTTTTAATTTTTTTAACACTTTCAAAGATATAGATCTTGATGACGTGCAGGGGTGAGGGGTGCCAGGCGATGATTTCCGTCCTCAGCATGCTAGGAACTATCGCTATAAAAATTTCTAGCCTTACAGACAAACCGTTAGTCAAAAGGTTCACTAGCTCTTGGACTATATATTTTTAGTGCTAAAAACCGACTACGATTTCTTCTGGTATTGGACGTCTCAGAGTAGAGGGGCGCTGAATCGTGCTTACTGAAATTTTCGATACAGATTACTGTACTATAAAGAGCGCCAAATACGAATTCAGGGTGTTTGAAAAAAAAGGGATCCTGTCCCTAGGTCAGATAGAAAACTGAAAAGTTATTGGTATTTGTGCAGTAAAAAATTCTCGTAAAGCCATCCGTATTCAGGATAGATAAATTTCTTACAATTTTGCCGAAACAGAAACATTGTAACGAAGTTTTATACGAAAATGTTCTGAAAGCTGATACATGCAATGAATTCGTTTTTATGTCACTTTTTTTGGAACACCATGTTTGATCATACCAATTGAATTGAATTTCGGCTTTGTCGAGCCAAGAAAATAACATATTGTACGACAAAATGAAAGAAGCTTTGGTTCTGCTCTAGATGTTATTTTTCACTCAAATATTGTTTCAAATCTTGTGTATATAAAAATTAATTGCTTGAAATCGGCTGGCCAATTTGGCCAATTTTGGTCTTGACTTATTCGTATAATTCCAGGGAAGGTTCAAAAGGTGAGAAAATATGAAAATCGAAGGTATATTGAATATGGTTTTTCCTTAGAAATAGAGGTGATCGATTATTATTGATTTTCGATGATCATCGATGTTTGACAATTAAACATCGTTAAATCTATTTCTCGATTTCAATAATGTCTTCAAGTGAGGATTACGCAAAGTTTGCACAAATAAACACCAATGTTATTAATTAATAATGAATAATTAATTAATAATTCGATAAACATCGAGTGTCATGTTCGGTTATTTATGTCATTATCGGCATCGGTGATCATTCGTGAAAGTGGCATTTCAAGTTACGTCCCCTTTTTGCAGTTGATCTTTTGTGATAGATACAACTTACCTCAAAGTGTGCGAGAACTTTTTTGTCAACTTGGTTAATTTCAATTTGCGACGCCGAGAAAAAGAAGATCTGACATAAGAAATCGCGGGGGTTGACTGATTATTTGATTATAGGAATATAATTTCAGTCATTTAGGTATATGACGTATATTTCCAAAAAATTAGGGAAATACAATTGGATCTGGTAGGCGGTGTGTCAATCAGGATCTAGGCTTCTTAAAGATTTTTCGTGTTTGAAGATTATATTGGACTAATAATAATAACAATAATTTTAATAGCCGATTTGGGCAGACGAAGTGATATAAATCAAACTCGCCGTTATGTTTGCTATCATTTTTCTGAATTAAATATATTTTAAAAATTTCGGTACATCTGTTATCATTAGGACAATTAAAAATAATGAATTCATTTTCGACGTTTCGGCAGTTCGAGTGTCTGGCATCTTCAGGAGTTATACTTTCAGGAGATACCTTAGGTGAAATGATATTGCCGAAAACGAATAGCTGAGATAAAACACAAATAAAAAGGAAAAAAACATTATTTATTGCACCATAATATACAATGAATATCTATGCGAGAATAGAATTAAAATAATTACAATGAAATGTGATAAAATATTATCAGTTTGACATATCTTTATATCGGATACTCAAGTAGCGAGGAGATCAGAGCCCTTCATTCATTCTTGCTGCTTTTGTTGCTCTTGGAATGTTCACCCTCGGACAGGCGCACCTAATCTGTCAGATTAAGTGCATGGTTTTTTTTTTTCACGGCGGTGTTTGTCGCTCAGGGGTGAGACTTTCTGTAGCTTCTTGATTTTATATCGCGATCATGTATGTGCAATATCAACCTCCTCAGAGCCTTGATGTTAGTCGAAAAGGGTGCAATAATCTCTTGGATCGATTGAGTTCGATAACGTAAGTACCATCGAATTTGATTTTTTCAGTATTTCTGGATGAAAAAGTCGTGCACTCGCGCTCACAACACACGAACAAAAGAACAAGTGAAGATATATTTCATATTTATTGCAATTCTTGATATAATCTGTGGGCTGAAATGAGCGCGCTTGAGTCTTCAAGTTTTTTTTTTCAGGGTATATTGGCTTCAAACTCAAGAAAATGCAAGTATATTAAAATCACCGTATGTTTCAAATGCATATTTTCGGGAAGTATTCTGGAAATTATAGTAAAACATACGAATATAAATATAAAGATAAAAGGAAACAAAACTTCACTAGAGAAAGGAATGCTAAATCGACTGATATCGTACAATATAAAAGTTCGATTGTTCTAGTTTACCTGGCAGTGGTTGTCAGGAGTAATAGACACTTGTTTTTGTTTCATATATAATCACAATTACATTTTGTTTTTATACAAATATCCTTGTTATATTGAAATCCGCAGAATTTATCTTTCTTTAATTTCTACCGTCAATTTTTATTTATGCTTTGGAATTTTCTTTATATATTATGTGTATTTGAATGATAAAACTATTTTTCAACGACCTCCCCATTTTCTGGAAAATTTTCTCATTAAAACATGAATTTCCCGACTTAATCTCACAGATCAGTTGCGCCCGAAACCGTTAAGATTAGGATTGCGCCTGATCGAAGGTTAAAAAAACTTCAAACGGATAGTAAGGCTGATCGCATGTATATTCTTGTCTGAACAGTTGCGCATGCTGCCAAGCCTCCTGACCTCTGCCCCCTGAAACAGTGGCCTTTATCCTTAAGGAGGAACATCCCTGGAATTCCATCGACTTCGTTTCTTCTCCTGAAACAAAAATAAGAAAATTTCTCTGAACGGCAATATTGCAACTAACAGGTAACATAAATCTAAAAACCGTTCTATTCCTACATTTGTGAATTCCCCCCTATGTTGAACGAAGTTGGCAAATTTTCAAAGCAGTCGGAGGATTTTCAAAGCAGTTGGCAAAAATTTCAAAAGGGTTGAAATCATTCCGAAGCAGTTGGCAAAATTTCAAAGCAGTTGGAAAAAATTCCAAAGCAGTTGGAAAAAGTTGAAAGCAGTTGGTAAAATTTGAAAGCAGTTGAAATACATAAGTTATGAAATACGAAGGAATCTGAATTAGAAAACAGGTTAGCAATTAAATCAGTACTTAACAATTTATTCAACCCAATATTTTTACCATCAAGTGTTGGGAGAGATGCGGCCTCAAGAAGTAGGTTGTATCTAGTTGTAAATTTTTCAGTTACGTCGCATGGACTGTGTCATAAAAAAACCATCTGGTATCATAAATTTAAGCTGTTACTTTTACAGCTAATCAGAAAGCAGAATCATCATTAGATACGCTCTTCTTCTTCATTGTGGTATAGTTTCGCGAATAAACAATATGTGTGAATAAATTTAAATAATGAACAGGTCAAAACCGTTTCCTTATTTAATCGAGAATCTGTTTTTTTCAAGAAGTATCTTCATTTATGACACACACTTTGACACACATTTTCTGTTTCATTCCCTAGTTATGGTGATTTTCTTTATTTTTAGGCCACCCTGTAGCATTCCGATAGCCCTATTAGCCTCAGCGTTTGTTGATTCACGTCTTGGCATTTTCAGAAAACTCGTTTCAAATCGAAGCCGTTGATAGACTGACTCAATTTCAATATAAAAACATTCATGAAGCATATGCAAAGAACAAAACTTAAGAAAAAGGGCGACCAGATTAACGAAATGTCCCATACCGATTTTTATTGGATCGATTCAAATTGTTGTTAAATTTTAAATGATTTTACAGCGATTTTCTCGAAGATTACATACTTTTCAAAACGATTGAATACGATATCCCTAACTCTTATGGAGCAGTATAGATAATGATTTAATTCATTTCCAAAGTTCTGAAAGCATTTTAACTAACCTATTTCGACAGAATTTTCCCTTCCATCTGATCTACGACCAAAAGCTTCAATCTCCACTTTTCCATTCTCGAACGTTTCACTCCTGAATCTCACGTAAACCGATTTGATACTCATGGAGGAATCGTTCAGTTTGAACATCCATTCGATTGATCCTGTGTTGTTTCCCTCTGGAAAATTCAATTGTATTTCAGGAAACATCAAATATAATTCAGATAACAAACTCAATTGAATTTGAGATATGGTCAATTATATTTCAGAAATGGCAATTTGAAACTCATTTCATAAGCACATTGATACCAGATTGTATTTCAGAAAATATCAATTGTAGGTGATTCAGAAATAAAACAACGATTATGAATGAACATTAATTTTCACGTGAAACATTTAATCTTTAACACAAAGCTGGAAAAATTTGAAGCCATACAGGCATATCTGCCATCGCAATTGCATTTTAGCTAGGTCATTAATATTTTTCAGGTATGTTAGTCTTTTTTCAATAACCCCCGGTGGCACACTGTTTGGAATTCTGAGGTTTGTTTTTACGTAAGTTCTTTATTTCGACCATAAAATTTTAATTGGATTGAGCATGGGAGAATAAGGGCTCATCCACAGCAGTACTGCTACTGTTTGGGTGATTACGGTCTCCAATCTCGAATGGCATGCAGCATTATCACAGACGATCACTCAATCTGATAACTGATTCCCCACATCTTGCCACTGTTGCAACAAACCCTCAACCCATTCATTTGCTGAAAGCACTGAGAATGAACCTCGCAGTCTCCCCATGGATAATAAGCTACGGTGTTAGGCGAGGAATCGATTGAGAAGGTTTAGCATATTTTTACTAAAATCCAGTGTTGAAGAAAAGAAAGAGTCAGCACCAAGAGATTTCACCAGATTATATTGGTTTTATTCATACATAGAAACATGCCTGATTGGATATGATATATGATTTGACGATATGATAACCATTATGAGAATGAGTAATATCTGGACTCAAAATCCGACTTAAATTCGAATGATATTCGAACTTTCTAAATTACAAATTCAGATTTCTGAAATACAATTGACTAATCTGAAGTACAATTGACGGTTTCTGAATTACATTTGGAAATGGTGTAGAATAACCTAACCTAACCAAGAGAGAAACATCAGAAATTCATTCAGATAGTTGCTATTAAAGCACTGAGCTCCTATGTCATTGACACAAAGTTGACTGAGCAGTGCCTGAGGTCTCTTTAATTTTGGTTCCCGGTCATTCGGGGATCAAGGGAAACGAAGAGGCTAATACACTTGCCAGAAAGGGTACACTGAAGCTGCTCACTGGGCCAGAAACTTTCTGTGGACTGAAAAAATCTTAATATATAAAACTCAGTCGGCCATATTGTTAGTTACACCATTTATAACTCAAGATTGGATTAACTGTTTTTTATGAAAGTTTTTTTGTTGGATTCTTCTACGACGGAGTTAACATAAAATACCATAAAACCCTGAAAAATTTGATGAATCAGAAAAAAATATAGGAAATAATTTTCTTTCTTGCGAATAACGCCAATAGATGTCGCTCCGGTTAACAACGGTAGAGCTCTTTCTTCTGATTTCAAATACACCTTATTGAGAGTATCTCTGGCAGTTTTCTATAAATATAGATATTTTCTTCTAAATCAAAGGCAGTTGTGGAATGCCACACGAGACCGATGCGATTTTTTCATATCAAAGGAACCGTGGATAATGACACCTGATATTTATATTATTTATTTAGTAACTGAAAGTTCAATTAGGGATTCAAATGATCCCTATTTACTTTTAGACAGAGTCGTTTTTTTTTTCAAAGTTTTTGAACATTTTCCTCAACATTTATGGTATATATTGAGGTTCTCAATTTCTTCTTCTATTCTGAATTTAATTTCTTCGATATTTTGCGGACGGGCATTTTATATTTTAAATATCCCCATAAAAAAGTGTCCAATGATGTTAAGAAGGGACTATCAGGAGAACATAGAATGGAACTTCGGTATAAATAAATCACAGCATTCTCGAGTGGCATTCTACAGCTACCTTAGATTAAGACAAAAAAAACAATAATTTTCAGAAACTGTCGAAAAAACCTCATGAAGTATGTATAAATATTTGAAATCAGAAGAAAGAGCTCTACCGATTAGGAAAATATAATACAGGGTGTGTCATTCGAAAAACAACAATTCACATAGAATTTTTAGGTTAACAGTGCCTTAATGCAATTCTTAGTACTGAATTCTGGATGCCCATAAGATATACTGCAAATTTGCTCATTTGAACTTTTGTGTACTACCAATATTAACTGAGATGGCTATTGAGTAATATATAAATAATCACCCTGTACATACCTATTTCATTGCAATTAAATTTTTTGTATATTTTGTACTTTTGTATTTTTTTTGTATTTCACCTAATATATTTCCTTTGAAAAAAACAACTTTATTCATCTCTAAGGCGGAACAATGTTTGCCGGGCCAGCTAGCTTATCTAATTGCCAATTGTCACAATTAGTTCCACCACCAGATCCCTTTCGCTCTTTAGTTTCTGGGATAGTAAAGGATTCTAAACAGTTCTTGGCCAACATTCAAAAGCTGTTTCCAGACGACAACGTTTGGCGCAACACATATTGTACAGGACAATTTTATGTCCACTTTCAAGGTATTATACCATAATAGTCAATTATAATATTAAAGATGCTTTTTTTGATGCAGTACGAAGTCTGCCGGGTCAGCTAGTTATGTAATAAAGCACTAGCAAAACTCACCACAGGTCTAGTATCTTTGTGAGTGCTATGATCTTGAATATGAGCACATATTATTATGTACACTGAATATTTTACCAATATTTCCAAACTTGTAATTATGGAAAATTTGTTCTGTTGTGTTTATAAATAAAGATTATTATTATTATCTACATCTACATCACATCTACAATAATAAGCTCTCACCTCTTCTGCACAAATAAACTTTGTTCCAATCTTTCTCCACTTTCCTCATCATATCCACCCTCGCAAACGTTCCACAGTCCCATTTGTCCACGTGGAGGTCGCTCCCATAGTCGTATCTATCGGCCGAACAAGAATATCTCATCAAGAATTCCCGTTTCGTTAGACTTGACGACTCCAACGAGAAAAAAAAGGTCGCCTCTGGCGATATCGTCACATCCTGACGAGCTATCCTCCAATCCAATGAGCCTGAAGTTCTGCCTCCGTAAGTTTCACTCCCTGGTTGCCTGAAAAAAAAAAAGAATTTGACAAAAAAGTTGATGGTGAAGACAGAGGTCTACAATAATACGGGAAAGTTATAGTGGGAAGAGTCTAGAGTTTGTGATATTCTACTTGGAATGACGTCTAGGTTTAAAAAAGGAAGTGAATCCATTATAGCCACTTAGAGGGCCTTCCACACAAGGAGTTTGCGCTCCACATATCCAGTTCCTGGTAGAAAAACAATTTTGAGTTGGGTTCACAACTTTAGGACCACATTATCAGGTTAAGATTTTCAATGTAACTTGCACGATTGGTGTGCGAGCTTTGTGATCAGAACCCCTTTTCCTATGGTCTCCTAACAACATAGAGAGTGTTTCAGAACAAGCCCAAGGCACCAAGAAACAACAAAGGAAGTTTAAAAAAAGCATCACTCGTGTTTAGGCGACCCAAGGTCAGGGATCGAGCTAGCAATTCGAGTGATGAGCAATTGAGAGAACGGCGTGGTGACTATGGCAGACTCAAAGAATACTGTTAGCACCACATGCAATCTGGTACCGCTGAAACGAACAGGAGTGAAAGTGGCTGACATAGAAATTAATAATTTCTTAATTCACTGTGACGAAAATCTTCGCTGAAATGCTAAATTTTATCTTTGGTTGAACACGCCTAGTGAGGAAGGAGAAAAATGATTTCAAAAATCTGATTGGTAATGCCAAAATTAACGTATGAAAGACCACCCACAGAAAGTGAAAAGTTAATTTGATTCCCAAGATCTGGGAATACGGTACGGAAAAGTCCCGCAGATTGCTCGGAAAGTACGAAAAGGTACTACGGAACGGGAATAGATCTGGGGTTACGGTACGGAAAGGTCTCGCAGATTGCTGGGAAAAAGTACTCAGAAGTTAGGTCGTGAATCGGGCGACGGTTTGATTCGTAGTCCAGTAAACGAAGGTCTGAAATCACTTTTTTGCGGAAAGAGCTGCATTTTGGATATAATGATTGTCACTAGAGTAGGAACTGATGGTCAAAAATGCAGGTTCCCAAATTTTCAGGAACCTTTGAAAATTCGTGAAAATGTCGAAAAAGTTACGTTTTCTCGAAAACTAGAAGGTTTATCGAAAAAAGTTTCAAACAAAAGTTGTAGAGCGGAAAATTTTAGGAGACAAGATAGCTTTGCGCATTTTCGTGGTGTTGATATTGACTAATTAGAGATGGATTTCTGTATTGGCATTCTCAGTTGCTAACTTCATTACGTACGAATAGCCGAAGACGCGGCAAGTAGAGAGCAAGGAAGCAGGTAGTTTTACCATTCCCATTTTATTACGTTCATGTTTGTAAACGAAAATAACAAGGCTCTTTAATAAAACCGTGGATGAGAAATTCATATCCCGGACTTTATTTTGAGTGCAAGAAATTTTAAGAAATAATCATTTTGTAGATGCATTTTGCGTTTTATATTGTGTGCATTGAATTTGGCTATATCTGATTTATGTGTTTTTTTCAATAAGATAGGGATTGAATTTTCATTCAAACTCTCTCTCTCTCTTCGATCAGCGTTGATTGAAAATTTTGTAGAGCTTCCTAATCGAAGGCTACCCAGAACTACTGTTGAAAGTAAAATTAATTTAATTGGAAATGTGAAATTAGTGAGACATGTTTGATTTTTCTTCAAATAGAAAAACGACCCCCCCATTCGAACTGTAGTATGAACATGAACGTATGAAACTCAGCATAGCGATTATAAATTCGCTCTTGCAATCATTGTAATCTTTCGAACAACTCGTCGAGAGAAACTCATACCTTCCATGAGGATTGTTTTCAACTAAATAATTATTATTGATTTGACCATTAAATAACAACATCTAATATTTAACGAACCACGATCGATTTGATCGAAATCGATCAAAAAACTTCGGAGAACTAACTAAGCAATACTCAGAACTTTTTCGGCTTTCAAAAAGTTCCTCGAAGTTTGATATTCACAAGAGTAAATTAACGAGAAGGATTGCTTTTTGTCAATCTTGAAAATATTTTGTCAAAACACATTAAGGGCTTGTCTGAAATGTTTCTCAAATTAATATCATTAATATTTCGAACTTTAAACATTATAATAGCTAATCGAAGATTATTTTCTTCGGATTATTTCCCATTCGTCTTTTGGTTGTGTAGGTCAGAAGAATGGTACTCAGTTCGATCTCTTATTTAAGCAAAAAATTATGCACTGACTCTTTCTATTTCGAAATACAAGTGTCAATAATGAGTCGCTTTGATCATGCTTAGATTTAAAGGTTTCATTGTTATCAAAATGTCAATTTATAAAATAAGAATGAGATTATTGACGAAAATGCATATCGTTCTCATACTACTGCAAGTAGCATTATATAATATTCAAATCTAGTATGAAGGACTAGGACCCGAACAAAAATGAAAATCCTATCGAAGAAAATGATAAGGTATACAGGATGTACCAAGTTCGACGGCCTATTATGCGTTTCTGGAGAACTGGACCTATTTGAAATCTGAAAATTGGGATTATATCATTGTTTGACATTATCTACCGTTCTAAAATATTCTTGGAGCTTGATCACTTTCACTTATATATGGAGTGGAAAAAAATTTTCAACTTTTTTTTCTTTTCTGAATTCTGAATACATTCGTACTCAAATCGTTGCATTCGTCGAAATACTTTCCAAAATATCGAGAAAAAAAGGGAGATAAGTGTATTCGGTATTATGTTTGGTAGTTCCTAACCCAGATATCGTAAGCACAGACTGTTTTCACGTTTCTGAAGGCGAAGAATGTAGAAATATTGTACATTTTCAGAATTTTGAAAAACCCGTCACAGGGTGTTCCAAATGTAGGTTCAAAAATTGGGATCAAGATTGACCCATAACTTTCGTTTTTCAAATTAGAACCCTATTTTTTTATGATTGCGTGGGATTGTGCGAAGAAAAATGATGATAATGTTCCAACATGTTAATGCTCCGAACAATAATAATTCTTGAGTTATTCATGATTTCATGTAGTACGTAGCGTCAAATTCATAGAATCTGTTTCATATCAACAATGACCTTGGTCATAGAAGATAAATTACTCAAATAACTCACTAGTGACTTCCTCTTGTCTGAAATCATTTATAATGTTGATGTGAAACAGATTTCATGAATAGAAACAGAAAATCCTGATTAACTCAAGAATAAGTAATTTTAGGAACATCAACATGTTGCAACATTATCATCACTTTTCTTCGCAGAATCCAACGCAATCAGAAAAAAATAGGGTTCTAATTTGAAAAACGAAAGTTATGAGCCAATTTTGATCCTAATTTTTGAACCAACATTTGGAACACCCTGTGGCGGGTAATTCAAAATTCTGAAATTGTACAATATTTCCACAGTCTTCGCCTTCAAAAATGTGAAAACAGTTTGTGCTTACGATATCTAGGTTAGGAACAACCAAACATAATACCGAATACACTTATCTCCCTTTTTTTCACGATATTTTGGAAAGTATTTCGACGAATGCAACGATTTGAGTACGAATGCATTCAGAATTGCGTACTCTATCAAATTCGAAAACCAAAAAGCAGAAAAAAAATTTTTTTATTTTTTTTTTCACTCCCTGTATAACTGAAAGTGGTCAGGCTCCAAGAATATTTCAGATCAGTAGATAATGGGGCCGTTCCACTTGGCGATCACAACGATCAGAATGCTCCTTTAGCCGTTCCACTTAACGACCGCGGTCTTTGTGAGCGCGGCAAAATCATCGCTCACTCCAAGCTCAAATCGACCCACATATTTCGATGTTCTGTGACGACCTATCTCAATAGATGCGTGAAAGTGAAAATGGACGTTCAGAATACAGTTTAGATATATATTTATTATAATATTTTTAACTGTTGTACACTTTAATTAAATTTATTGTTTAGAATGACTTCTACTTTTCTCAATCTTGTCATTTCTTTCATGACAGCCCAAAACGCCCAATAATCCGTTCCACTTGAGTTAACATAATAGCGCTAGCAAGCAAGTGGAATGGGGGAAAGAGCGGTCGTGAGCGTGAGCGTTGTGATCGCCAAGTGGAACGCCCCCAATGTCAAACAATAATTTAACCCTCATTTTCAGATTTCTTATAAGTCCAGTTCTCCAGAAACGCCTAATAGGCCGTCGAACTTGGTACACCCTGTATATCACAATAGGTAAATCACATTCAATTTAGGTAACGTTGAGTAGCATATTTTTTGTAGTAATGTAGAATGTTAATCTTTATCTGGTGCTACAGGAATAATGACCTTTTCAGTAAATTTAGGAGGAGATTGAATTCCTTCAAATATAAAAATACATTACATTATCAAGGAGTTAAACAACTCAAACTTCTACAAAATTAGCGATATTCTCACATCGAAATCTTCATCCGTCCTTTTGTTAATCAATCCGTTGAAATATTTATATCGATTTCCATTAGGTTACTGCCAACTTCCGCTTTGCATGTCGTCCCTTGAATGCAGAACTTTCAAGTTAAAGCTGCTCAGTTTAGAGCAGAACATTTCTATTGAATTTTTCCAAAAATTATTTTTTTTAAAGTGTCAAGCTTGGTAAAAATTCGAAAAAAAATTCCATCTGGTACAATGAGCTTCTTGGACTCATCTATATTTCAACAAAAAAAAGTTAGATTGAACTTCCGTGATTGTAGAACTTGTATGAATTTTGTACATTGTGCATCATATTTCTGAAAAACTCTTGAGGGTGTGCCATCAACAATTTTTCTTTCATTTTCTTTATTTTCCAAAATTCCAAATGACAGATTATTCGATGAAATTTTATATTCTTGCATGGAATGGTAACATCTAATTACCCAGTAATATCCGATTAAAAAAATTCAGGTGTAAAATCACAAGAGAAACAAATATAAGTGTAGTTTTCTCGCAGATTTGAAAGAAAGCTGTCTCCATTCTTGAACCCGCATTGCATTGGAAAGGGTGCTGGCGAATTTCGCCCTGCAGTTCATAAACATATACATCATAAAAGGGAATAATAAAACCCTCGGTAAAACCACTAGCTCTCTTGGAGCGTCTTCGGCTCGGTTTTCGGCTATCCGAACGTAATGAAGTTAGCAACTGAGGACGCCATTACATAAATGCACCTCTAATTAGTCAAAATTAACACCACGAGAAGGCGGAAAGCCATCAGGTTTAGTAAAATTTTCCGCTCTACAACATTTGTTTGAAACTTTTTTCGATAAACCTTCTAGTTTCTGAGAAAACGTAACTTTTTCGACATTTTCACGAATTTTCCAAGGTTCCTGAAAATTTGGGAACCTGCATTTTTGAACATGAGTTCCTATTCTAGTGACAATCATTATATCAAAAATGCAGCTCTTTCCGCAAAAAAGTGATTTCAGACCTTCGTTTACTGGACTATCGGGTGAGAAAAAATATAGAGTGTTAGTTGGCGAATTATTAGGGGGTTTCGCGGAGTGAAAAATCGAAAAAGAAGGGGTTTTTCCGGAAAGGGAATTCTTTTATCATTAATAATTATCATTTGCGAAACTTGAGTGAAACGTTTCGGGGAAGAAGAACTAAAAGAGAACTAGGATTATTTTTACAAATGAAGGATATCAGAAGGTCAGATTTTAATTTTTTCTATTTAAATTTTTTATTGCATTTGGATTTGATCGAATTAGGATGTTTTTCTCATGGACGAATTTTTTTGGATTCGATTTTCAAACAATTGGTCATATTATTTTTGATTGTTTTTCTGCATTTTAGAAAATAGATATTTATGCAAGTTATTTCGATGGTTTCAATCATCCTTAAACTAAACTCTCTATAAGAATAATAACACTAAGACCTGTTCTTCGTGCAACAAGCCTAACTCACATTCTCTCCGAGTTGGAGAGAGTTGACAGGGTCATATAAAATGTCATTTTATTATAAAAAGATCCAACACTTGCTGGCACCTTCAAGAACTGGTAGGCTATTGAGCTTTTTCCCTACCTCAAGGCCACAAAAAAAGAAATCCTTTGGCGTACTTTGGATGTTCTATAAAAGTTCTATCCATGTGTAAAACATCGCAGTGGGTGTCTAATGCCTCAAAATATCTCACTTTCAATATCTTGGAGATGTTTTTGTGCCCACTGAGCTGATAGAGTCCCGACAAACTCCTCAATGCTACGTTAAGCCACTGGATAAAAGATAACACGCAGAATAAACACAGTCATCAAAGTTCTGAGGTAACAAAATAAAAAATGCACCTCACCTTTCCGTCAAAAAATCCGCCAATTCAAGAGCTGTCCTCCTCCGAATCATCATCTGTTTCGATTGGCTCATTTCGGACAGCCTCTCGTTTCTGAGCTGGACAATTGCACTGACCAACTCGGCTTCTGTACATTGTTGTCGTCTACTGAGGACCTCTTTGTAGTTGCTGGTGTACCTCCAAGTCACATCCTGTACTTCGTTCGGAGAATAAGCGATGACGTAGGAAAGTTTTTTCTTCCATCCGTGCTCGTACATCAGTGGCGTATCGCAGGTTCCCTCGCAAGGGTCGCAATGGAGCCATCTCTTCTGGTAGCTAGAATATACCTAAAAAACGACGTGCTGCTATTTGGTTTGTTAGTTAGTTTAGAAGG
This sequence comes from Hippodamia convergens, assembly GCA_038502775.1. Classification (NCBI taxonomy): domain Eukaryota; kingdom Metazoa; phylum Arthropoda; class Insecta; order Coleoptera; family Coccinellidae; genus Hippodamia; species Hippodamia convergens. Next base: position 815,098 of record JAVSIQ010000795.1, on the reverse strand, counting down.
AGTTACAGTTACCGTTCACTGCGACCTTAAGATTTATTGTGTCCCCTGACAAAGCTGTTCTCACCACACCCTTCACAGGCTTCATTTTAGAAACCTCATCACATGTGCTAATATTTGACGCAATTTGCCGAACTGTTATATTACAATTTTCTTTCAGTAAAATCAGTTAAAGTTGGTCGAAATATTAATTTTGAATATTTGGTTCGGCAAAAAGTGAAATTATTTTGCAACCTAGAGCAATTGATGTCTCAGAATTGGAGATTATAGGTTACAAAATCACTATTCAGAATTAAAAATTGTAGCAACAGGAGTTCAAGAATCATCAAATATTTTAAATATTTTTCTGATGAGCATCATGACCATCAGCCTGTTATCCGATTGCAGCAAGACGTCGACTTCTTTGACAGCCTGTATACTGTAAACCAAAGACTTGTACCGTACTCATTTCCAAGAGAATTCTTCGGATTTTCAGGCAATTGCAAAAATAAAAAGAATCAGCCGAGCACTTGCCAGAGACAACATATGTTGAATAAAATTGTGCTACTCGTGAGCAAAGTTGTGGAGTTGTAATTTTCAAGAATATCCCGGTAATTCACCCAAAAAAGACCGAAATTAGAAAAAAACCTATCAAAGCACTTTCCTTTTTTTACGAAAATTGTTTTTAATGACTGTGTCGCAATTGTGACAACTTGTGTCGTACAGATTTTCAGTTTTTTTCTCATATGGAGAAAATAGGAAAACTCAGTACACCTGGCAACAGTGTGTGGGAGATTGGCCCAGCACTATTTGATTTTCGAAAAAGTGAGTTCGTACATCATTTCACTTATTTTGTCTGTTACAATATAACCTCACAAAAATCAATACCCTGTTCAATTGCAAAAGATTTCATTGACCAATTTAATTTATATTGAAGTTAATCTCTCAAAACCCCCCGAATACCAAAGATTGAAGACCAGAAATGCACTGAAATAGTATATTCTAAAACATGTTGCAGAATGAGCTCCTATTCCTACACCAATGCGGAATTCGAAAACGAGCGACGCAAAAGCGAGTTTTCGAAAGCTTGAGTGTTGGAATTGCCTTTTGCAACAAGTATTAGACAGTATTTTCTCTATTTCAGTCAATTTTTGTCAAATACTCTCGAAATTCAAATGAAAATTCAGATTAGTGACTTCTGTATTGTATCTTGGCAGTTAGTGTGACTTACGAAATTTGACAGATTACCGAATTTGAAATGATTTGATTTGAAAATTGAGAGGATCTGAGGTCAGTACTGACAACCACAAAACAATAGTATATAATATTACTAGCAAAAGGTAAGAGGGTTTTTACTGGCCTGAGGCTCGTCAGTTACCTCCTTGTGCCAGTAAAACCTGTTACCTGGCGTGTATTGTTTTATATTTTATTTGTTTCTCATTTGTAAAAAGGTTAGATAAATTCCAAAAAAATCTCAATAATTTGTCGCAATTGTCGTAAGCTATGGAAGCGTTGCCTTGAACATGTCTGTTTATTTTTCTTTACATTTGTTTTGGCGAAAGCGAAAATGAATGTTTCAAAAGAAATTATTGAGGCAGCCAGCAGTGTAGCATCAAGTTTATTACCTGCAAAATCAGCTTCAAGGTACGAGCGAGAATACGACGACTTCAAAAAGTGGCAAAACAAAAATAGTGTGATTGGGGTAACTGAAGATGTTTTGTTGGTCTACTTGAATCAACTATCAGCTAGATTCAGCCCTGATACTTTATGGGCAAAATGGTCTATGCTGAAAAGCTGCTTGGAAATGAAAGAAAATGCCCCTGTTTGCCGGTTTGTTTTCCTTAAAAAATTTATTGCAAAATATGACGTTTAGTTGTCATTTGCAGATTTCAAAGCCACTATGGTTGCGGATTCGGGTGGAGATATTTTAGCACTAAAGCGTGCAGAAGGGTGGAAGAGCACCGAAATTCCGATGAGTTATGTCGATGATTCGGCCAACAAAAAAATCGAAATTTCTAGCAAATTATTTGGTAGTAAGGAGAGTACAAAGGTTCTGCAGTCCTCGAGTTCAGCAATTTCTGAGTCAACAGATGGTTTATTGTTTATTGTTTACTCTTTCATGTTACATAAATAACCACACGAAAAAATCATCATCAGTATCAACTCTTTCATCATCAAAAATCTGTGTTACTGGAAATAACAATTGTACCATGATTTTCAACATATATGACGATAAAACAAAATTTTCTAATGTAAATAATACTACTAACTTGTAAAAATTTTGCAAGTTAACTGTCAGTTTTACAAGTTAGTGACTTGATAAAAAAAACTTTCTTGATTAATATTGTGTTTTTGGAAACTGACGTTTACAAATAAAAATATAAAAAAATATAAAAAATATAACCCTGCTGTAATGAGTTTCATTACAGCTCTATGTATTTTCAGTACTGCAATGGATTCATTAGGATACTGAAATAAAGAAAAAAGTAATTCGGTTAAAATACTCACTTCCGTCCACACGTGATCCGTTTCATCTATCACCAATCGGGCTTCAAAATCTAGACTCCAACACATAAGGGTGAACACGTTTGCCCATTCCCCACATCTACCCTTCCTTGTTTCCAGCAAGATGTTAACATCGTTGAACCGTGGAAAAAGGGTGTTTTTCCCGCAATGCTCGCATTTGAAAACCTGGAAAACGATTGAAATTAATAATTAAGGGAGAATTTTGCATTTTCTTGCACTAATTAGTTAGAAAAAATTGTTGCCAACCTTTTAAATATGCAAGAAAAGTTTTGAAATTTATATTTTGACCTCTCTAACAGATATTTTGCGAGATACGACATGTTGAAGAAATACTTATTCAGGCAAACAATGTTTTACTCACTTCAATTCTCTTGGCATATTCTAAAGCCGAATCCGTCATCACAGTCTGATAAACAGTTTTGTTGCCGCAATGTTCACAGTCTGGTTTATCAACCCATTCGAAGAATTCTTCCTTGAACCAACGTAGAAGTTCGACGAGCAAAACATCCTGTAGATCGACTTCGAGAGGTGCATCTGGAAATGTTAAGTTGATAGGATCAAACAGAGATTGTCCTTGATACGATCAATGGGTCCATTGAAAAAAACTCCAAGTTAGTGATTTAAATAATCATTCAACCCTATCAACACAAGTAATAGTAGGTATATAATATTTATGCTAGGAAAAGTGGGGTTTTTTGACAGGCAGAAGAATTCATCAGAAGAAATCTTCAATATAAATTCAAAAGGTTTGAAAAAGAGTCATTCGCAGTACTCCAAAAAGAAAATGCTCAATAGTTTTCCATTCTTTATGAAATAAGTCATTTGAAGATCTTAAGGAACCTTTTCGTCATCTTTCTTTTGCACCTCACCTTTTCTTGCGGCTTTTTGAATACTTCTGAATTTGCTCTTCACTTTGGGCAATAAAACAGAAGCAGGAAATTTCCTTCTTGCGTTTTCTTTAGCTGCAGGATGTCCATAAACTCTGGCCTGGTGAAATTGTTCTTCTATTTTCCTTAGAAAAGGATTGGAGAATTTCTGAAAATGATGAAAAAGATTAACAAGATAAGATTTTGCTGGCATGTATTTCTTGTATTTATTAATCTAATCTACTTTCGTATTCAACTTTTGTTTCATAATGAATTAATAACGATGATAAGGGGGTATGATAATTAACGACCCTTCACTACACCTTTATTAATACTGGATTAATTTAATGAACCAAATCACAATGAAGAAAGTTTTAATAATATAAAAATTGCTCAATGAAAGCACCAACAAAATTTATAACATGCTGTTGAGCGATCGAAATACTTGTTGATATTAATAATCGGTACAGCATTGAGGTGTGATACCAAATCACAACTAGAAAATAATAATAGGAAAAACACTCAATGAAAGCATTCTACAACAACAAATATTATAAATTGATGCTTCTCAATCTAAATATTTTTTCATATGATAAAAATAATAATAGGAATATACATAATATAACTTTAGATAAATTTTTTTTTTGACAATTCTCGGAATATGTCGTTATTTTTGGTCCTGAAAAATATTCCGTTTTCTTGTGTTATAAGATGTTTGGTTTATCTATGGGAGATGATTTCCTTTCATTAGGGTCCCGTAGCGGTCTTCAAACACCTCAAGTTCCGAAAAATCATCACTAGGATGGTCGCACCTGGTTCGAAAGAACCCTCACGATCAGAGAGCAAGGCTGAGAATTTTAATTTGAATATTGGAAGAATTCGAAGGACAAGAGTGGTTACGTTCCGAAATTAGCCACTGAACATGGTGTTGAGATCTTCTAAGAAACCCACATGGCAATAGAGGAACTTCTTCGTGAAGGAGGAAAATTGAAAGTTATGTACTCATTGATTTTCCACTTAGTCCAAATTACGGTTTAGCTTTTTGTGTTATAAGTTTTTTCATGTTTAGCAATTCAAAAAGGGGAAATTTATTGGGTTTTTTCATTTCTTTCAAACATTGTAACATTTCTGTCATAACTAAATAATGAAGAAAGTATTTCTGCAATGGGTGGTTAATTCAACAATCATTTGATTGAACATAAATAGCTAGATTTTTCTGCTTTTTTTTATTTCACATCTAGAATTTCGAGTAGATTGGTGAAGAGTCTGTTTTTCTCTGCTGCCCATAGATGAACCACAATGAAGATGTTCTTCTGATCACGTAGATGTCCTCCACTATCCTCTGATATGATATTTTTGGTAAATTTTTTTCTAACACGGATGAAGTCAGAATTATTTTCTCTGGGGTTTTTTCCCTTTCCTCATTTCATCATACTACAGACCTGTATGGTTTTCCTGTATTGCACTAACCCCAGCTGGGTACTTTTTTGTTTCAATGTTTTGTGTTATTTTAGCTCTCTCAATCAAAAGAATATATATGTGTTTATATATAGATAGAAAAAAATTTTACTATTTCATATCAATACAGGATAAAATTGTAGAACCAAATCACAACAAGAATAGTGTTAACAATATAAAAATGACTCAATGAAAGTATTCTAAATCAACAAAGATCATTGAATGCTAATTTTCTATCGAAATATTTTTTAATGTAATCTTACATGTATGAGGGGATCCAGATGGATAAGACGTGGTGTAAAACGCTCTGATAACTGGCTCATTCTTGCTGGCCTTGAACTCTGAAAACAAATCAATATCGGATAAGCAAAAATTAAGTTGATGAAAAAAAGTACTGGAAGTGTTAGGTTTCTTACAAGGCAATAAAATTAATTGAAACTATGGTGTTCATGAAAGACGCCATACAAAATCATAATTGGAAATAATATAAACAGAATGAAGAATAATTTCTTCTTCATGATGGGAAACATTAATAATTGAAAAAATGCAGAAAAGAAAATGTATCAATCTATAACATGAAAATGGCATAAATTACATTCTGGCATAATCGCAAACTGACAAAAAATAAACATAAAATCAAAATGATAAATAATCATGAAAATAACTGTAGTTTTCTAAAAAAAAATCATATAAGAAAATAATAAAAACGGACTCGACATAATTTGCCTCAAATCGAGCCATGTTGCCAAACTTCAATTATCATATACGAAGTTCGACCACAGATTATACCTAGACAACAAAGTGACAGTGACAATGTCACGATTTCTTAAACTTATTATTATTTGTTATTATTAGATCTCATTACTGATCCTTCCATCAGAGTTCCTGGTTTTGGCCTTCCCAGGAGAATATGGTCTGTTCTAAATCGTATTAGAACAGGCCATGGACGATGCAACAGCATGCTTTTCCAATAGAATTCGGTTGAGAGCCCTAGTTGTGAGTGGTGGGAAAATGAGGAGACTATTGAACATCTTATAAATAGTTTTCCATTTATAAATTTCAAGATGATTTCGAGGCTATACATAAAGTAACAAATGCATTTCTGAAATGGGTGGTTAATTTCAAAATAATTTAATTTATTCTAAATAATTGGTTTCTTTTCTGCTTTTATCTTTTTTCATTTCAGATTACGAATTGCGAGTCGTTTTGTGAAGAATCTGTTTATCTGAGTCCTTAGACGGATAACATAAAGATATTCTCTTAGATCACGATGATGTCTTTCAAGATTTCTTTGATATTTAATTTTTTTTTCACGGGCGAGGTGAGGGTTTTTTTCAGCTGAAGTTTTTCCCTTTCCTCATTTAATCATACTGCAGACTGTATGGTTTTTCTGTGTTGCACCAACCTCAGCTAGGTACCTTTTTGTTTCGATATGTATTGTATTATGTTAGCTCTCTGAATCAAAAAAATATAATATGTTACATTTTAATGCGATTTGGTCGAAGTCTGTTTATGTGTAAATTTTTGTTGTGGTAGGTACTACATTTTGCATTTGTTTTTCTCAAATTTTTCCAGATGTCAGTAACTTTCATGCATTTGTGTCCGCACTCGATACAAAAAATATCGTTTCTTTGCTCGATCGATAAGCTGGTAATGAAATGAAAAATTTAGAGAAAAAAGGGTGAGAATATGAATCAATGCCATTACAGCAAATTATGTCATTTCCCTCAAACCTCAAGAGAGTCGTTAAGAAAACATTATAAAAGGTAGATAAAACATAGGAGAAGTCCAGATAATCCAATTGAACTTCATTATTCTGACTTTGAAATAATGGAAATAGACTCCTTGTACGCCTCAGTGCTGCCAACATTCTTCTGCTGTCTACTATGCGGCATATCCACCACGTGTCCCATACGAAAAAACGGAAAATGGATCCTCTCAGAAAGCATAACGTTCAAACTGGTCCATATTTTCTGGTTCTACATGATGACAATCTTCATGATAACATCTGCGCTGATATACGAAAACAGCGACTTCTACTACGATGGTCTAGCCGGTTTCGTCGTGAAAATATCCAAATGGACCTTGATAGGCCAAATATTCTTGAACCACTCAGACGTACCAGGGGCATCCAAGAAGTACAAGAGCATCCTAGAAGATATTTTTTTCGTGGACGAGATGTTGAGGAGATGTGATGTTAAACTCAACTACAAGAAGCATTTCCTAGCAGAACTTTCGGGTGTATCCCTTGGATTTCTTTACGTGCTTCTCATTTTTTGGGGGTGTTTGAAATCGGGAAATTTGGAAAAATTGACAACGTTGCAGACAACGGCGTTTGCTATTTTCTACGTGACGTACATGCTGATTGTGTTTGGGTTGAGGTTTAGCATGATGATGATACATTTGTTGACCAGATACTGGGTTGTGAACAAGGAGTTGAGTTCGTTCAGTAAGTATTTGAATAAGTGTCTGCGGTCATTTCGAGAAATATAGGTATAATTTTTTTTGTACAACTGCCATTAAAAGTGAAACTTTTAATGAAAGCAAACAATGTTAAAATTTATTGTTAATGTGGAAGCGTGTTAAAAATATTTTTAACATCAGTTATTTATGATATTAGTGTTGAAAGTGACGTTTCATTTTGTGAGTGAAAAAGTTGGTGAAATGAGCGTTGGTAATGAAATGAAAAATTTACCGAAAAAAGGGTGAGAACATGAATCAATGCTGTTGCCATTACAGCAAATTATGTTATTTCCCTCAAACCTCAAGAGAGTCATTAAGAAAACATTATAAAAGGTAGATAGAACATAGGAGAAGCCCAGATAATCCAATTGAACTTCATTAAGCTGACTTGAAAGTAATGGAAATAGACTCTTTATAGGCCTCAGTGCTGCCAACATTCTTCTGCTGTCTACTATGCGGCATCTCTACCACGTGTCCCATACGAAAAAAAGGAAAATGGATCCTCTCAGAAAGCATAACATTCAAACTGGTCCACATTTTGTGGTTCTACATGATGACCATCTTCATGATAACATCTGCGCTGATATACGAAAACAGCGACTTCTACTACGATGGTCTAGCAGGTTTCGTCGTGAAAATATCCAAATGGACCCTGATAGGCCAAATATTCTTGAACCACTCCGACGTACCAGGGGCGTCCAAGAAGTACAAGAGCATCCTAGAAGACATTTTTTTCGTGGACGAGATGTTGAAGAGATGTGATGTTAAACTCGACTACAAGAAGCATTTCTTAGCTGAGCTTTCGGGTGTATCCCTTGGATTTCTTTACGTGCTTCTCATTTTCTGGGGGTGTTTGAAATCGGGAAATTTGGAAAAATTGACAACGTTGCAGACAACAGCGTTTGCTATTTTTTACGTGACGTACATGCTGATTGTGTTTGGGTTAAGGTTTAGCATGATGATGATACATTTGTTGACCAGATACTGGGTTGTTAACAAGGAATTGAGTTCATTCAGTAAGTATTTAAAATAGGGTCTGCGGGCATTTCGTGAAATATAGGTATAATTTTTTTTCAAACCTGAACATACTGCTCCACAAGAGTTAGGGATATCGTATGTAATCTTCGAGAAGATCGCTGTGAAATCATTTAATACTCAATAACAACTTGAATCGATCCAATAAAAATCTGTGCGAGACATTTCGACAATCTGGTCGCCTTTTTTCTGAAGTTTGGTTCTTGGCATATGCTTCATGAATGTTCTTATTCTGAAATGGAGTCAGTCTATCAACGGCTTCGATTTGAAACGAGTTTTCTGAAAATGCCAAGACGTAAATTAACAAACGCTGAGGCTAATAGGACTATAGGAATGCTGCAGGGTGCCCTAACTCAGGTTGTTGTAGCGGAAAGGCTCCAAGTCAGCCAAAGTGTGATATCTCGACTTTGGAATAGGTCCAAGGAGACAGGTTCCGTGTTGGAAAGACCAAGGCTTTGTGGGCGACGAAAAACAACACTTGTTCAGGATCGTTTCATCACCGTTTCGGCGAGAAGAAAGCCAACATATCCATTGGAACGATCAATGGCGTATGGTCCTTTTAACTGATGAATCCAGATATGGACGATTTTCAGATTCCCGAAGAATAAGAGTATGGACAATCCCACGCATATCCCGTGATAGTTGCTATGTCCAAGAAGTCCATCCATTCCGAGGGGGTAGTGTTATGGTATGGGCCAGGATGTTTCAACGGGTGCACAGATCTACACTCTACACATTTGTCCTGGGAATATGACCGCCTTACACTATAGGGAGCCTGTCATTGACAATGTTTTGCCAAAATTTCACGCTGTTATTGGTGAAACTTTTCAATTTCTAGACGATAACGCTAGACCGCACCGTGCAGACACAGTTGAGAATGCGCTCGAGGAGCTTGGTATTCCACATTTACGTCCACACTCACCAGATTAGAATTGCATAGAACATGCATGGGATATGCTCCAAAGAAGATTAGATAATCATCAACCTACCCCAGAATCCTTAAATGATCTGAGAGAGCTTCTGTCCCTTTTATGAAACCAAATTCCTCAAGAAATGTTCAATACCTTGTGTGTAGTATGCAAAGAAGATGTCAAGCTGTTATTGATGCCATACATTGTATTGATAGTCTCAAAATGCTTGAATTTTCTGGGAATAAAATTTCGTCATTTTACTCAATTTTTCTTAACAACCCTATATACGCTGCAGACTTACAGGCTAAAATTTATTTTATTTATTGCAACTTGAAATGAAATCATATTAATATGTGTTTTCATCACAAAATCTCATTTAAACTATATTTTTTGCAATTTAAGTCAATATCCCTAACTCATGTGGAGCAGTTTAAATAAATGTTTCATTTCTCGGTACTGCGGTACTTTCTGTACACTGTGTCCTAAATTGGGTGAGGTTTTCGCGACCCTTTGTAACTTTTTTTGTAAAACTTTCAAATCCACAAACAGGAATATTCCAACTTCTTTTGTTTCTGAAATACAGGGCGAAAACGAAAAATGTGCACTATTGAAGATGTTATTATTTCTGGGGCACTCTATAAGATAGAAAAAAAAAAACTGATTTCAATATATGCATACTTTTACGTAGTAGACAGTGGTGTGATTGAGAAAATTTTTCAGAGCACTGTTTTTGATTTTTTAGGAAAAAGAATAAAACGGTAAACAGAAAATTCTTTGCCTCATGATAAAAGATCTCTGAGCCTGGGAATTGAAAATGGTACTCATTTCGATGATAACTATTTTGAATTCATCTATGTTTCAAAACTGTTTTTGAGGTTGTTTGAATTTTTCAGATGGAACACCCTGAATTTTTTAACGTCAAATTTTTGCATTTATTTTTCTGAATACATTGATATAACACAACCTAACCTTTCATAAATTTTAAAAATCAGAATCCAATTTATGTTGTTTTTTTTAATGGTAAGACATATGAATTCTTTCACACATACATAAGAATTCGACATACATAAAAAATTTCAATATGAATATTAAAATTTCTTTCGTTTTCAACATTTTCAAGTTTTTGTTGAAGAGTGATATTTGGAATTTATGTTCAATTATAATAAAATAAATAGGCTTAAGTATCATTATGTTTAAAAAAAAATTGAATAAAATAAATGCACGTGCGAAAGAATTTATGACCTTCTATTTAAAAAAAACAAACAAATATGGATTCTTATAATTTTTGAAAATAAAATTTATTAAAGGTCAGGTTGTGATGATACATCAATGTACAGGGTGGGCATATTTCGATGTTTTAGCACTACAACTTTTGAACCAGAGGAGATAGACAAAATCTGAATCCCCATTCTCGATCTCTTCTTCGGAGAAACTGACAAGAGTAGTATTCATTTTTGGCTACCTTCTTTAGTTTTCGAGTTATAAACGAAAATTGAAAAAAGGTGATAACGGAAAAAATTTATATCTCCGCCAATACTGATGATAGAGCTCTGAAATTAAAACATTATACAGGCACTTTTCTACGTAGAATCCAGTGGCATGCTCGCCTTTTTTGCAGCATTTTTAATTACGAAGCTATGACACAAAGTTATGTTTTTTTGAAGAGGAACACTAGATTTCTTTGCCATTTTCTGAAAGCTTAATTTTTTCTGATTTGAAAAATATATAACATCGTATGGTTCGTATCAATAAATCAATATGAGTATAGAAATTGGTCAAGGACCTATATTCATCTGAGTCTCAATACTTTTTATGGTTTCAATTGTCGATAAGCACGAAAAATTTAGTATCGTATAATTACCACAATTTCTTTCTAGTAGTCTTTTCATTTCTATGCTCTTGTTATAGGAAGCTACATTTTTCTGTGCTCATCAACAGTTGAAACCATAGAAAGTATTGAAACTCACATAAAAATAGGTTTTTGACGAATTTCTATACTCATACTGATACAAACTTCACGATGTTATATATTTTTGAAATCAGAAAAAATCAAGCTTTCAGAAAATGTCACAGAAATATAGTGTTTCCATTTAAAAAAACATAACTTTGGATCATAGCTTCGTAATTGAAAATGGTGCAGAAAAGACGAGTATGCCACTGGATTCTACGTAAAAAAGTGCCTGTAGAATGTTTTAATTTCAGAGCTCTATCATCAGTATTAGCGGAGATATAAATTTTTTTCGATATCGCCATTTTTCCAATTTTCACTTATAACTCGAAAACCAAAGAAGGTAGCCAAAAATGAATAAAAAACCCTTGTTAGTTTCTCCGAAAAAGAGATCGAGAATGGGGTATCAGATTTTGTCTATCTCCTCTGGTTCAAAAGTTGTAGTGCTAAAACATCGAAATATGCCCACCCTGTACATATTCAGAAAAATAAATGCAAAAATTTTACTTTAAAATATACAGGGTGTTCCATCCGAAAAATTCTACTTTTGTGCTCAATCTCAAAAGCCCTCTGAAAAAAATTTTCAAATACGCCACTGAGTTACGTGAAAATAATTAAAAGCAGTTTTAATTTTTTCTCTATCTTATACAGTGCCTGAAAAATAATTACATCTCAAAAAAGTGAACATTTTCGTTTTCGCCCTGTATTTCAGAAACAAAAGAAGTTGGAATATTTCTGTTTGTAGATTTGAAAGTTTCACAAAAAAGTGACACAGAATCGCGAAAACCGCATGTCTCACTATCTTCAATGATAAGCTGAGATAGATACAGTGTAGTCTCGCCCAATTTTGGACACAGTGTGGCAACGTCGCTAATGAGATGTTAATTTCCATACTACCTTCACTTTCCAACAATTATGAATGAAAAAAACGAGAGGTAAAATTCGGAAAAACAGGGTGCTAGGTGCTCGATTCATTGTAACAAAAAAAATTTTGATATATCCAAAATTACGTTTGCTATCGTGCTTGAGACAAAACTTATGCAAATTTTTTTCAGTGATTTCGTGAGTCGTAAAATATTTATCTCGTAATTTAATGGACACAATTCCGTTTGTTGAAATCGAAGTTTGGAACAGGAACACAGGATGTCGAAGAGGTTTTTCATTAAACATCCTTTGACGTCAGCCATACAACGTTTGTAAGATAAGTTGCCGATCACGCTCACTCCGAGGGGCGACCCACCACATCTACACAGAATACCTCCTCGAACTTCTGTGTTCCTAATGTAAATTCGGTTTTGGCACAGAACTTACGACCTTACCCGAAAAGTGTTTCATAACCTATAAATAAAGTTCTTCATTCAAGGAAGTTTTACTAAGAAATAACTGTATTTGAAAACCTGAAAGATTGAAATATGAGAGAGAAAGTTATTCACTAAATTCCTTTTTCAGGCCTACCCACATTACAAAAATCCCCAAAAATGATAACAGCCAAAATTGAAACCTTCCTAGAAATCCACTACTACTTGATCAAAGCTGGTGTCAAACTAAAAGCCATCAACCAGATGAGGTTCTTAGCGCTCTTCGCAGGACTGTTCGTTCTCAACATCTGCACATTATTCAATGCCTACTACGAATATTACGTGAGTATCACCAGTTTCCAAGCTCATCGTAAAAATGTCTGTTCTAGGTGAGAGAAAATATTTATTCGGCCCTCAATTGGTTTCAATGGACCTTTTTGGTATGGGTTGGATTTGCTGACTCTTGTTTCACTTGTCATTTAACCGTGAATGAGGTAAGATCAGATCAGATTATTTCGAAGTTTGTATATATGGATAAACATCCTATCTTTTATACTCACAAAGGCTAAAAAGACAGGCGTTATTCTGCACAAATTGCTCCTAGAAGATTTGAATCCTGTACTTTCGAAAAAGGTAAGAAAATTCGAATAAAACAATATCCAATTAATTCTTGATTGAATTCTAGATGCTGCTTTTCTCCAACCAAGTAATGAATGCCAATATCGAATTCAATGCATGTGGATTCTTCCCAATCGATGGAACATTGTTTTACATGGTGAATATACTTGAGTTGATCAACGGAATTTCAAAAGTTTCAGTTTTAGTTGGTCGGTGCCACCTTCAATTACATGATAATTATGCTTCAATTCGAGGAGGGAAATGATGAGAGTTGCTGAAATTTGAACTTACTGCATTCACAGAGAAGCTAGGAGCAACTGCGATCACCTTAGGTCATAAACGAAACCATGTACATACAGACCATTAAATGGAAGTTCCATGTGTGTCTTCACCACTAAGTTTTAATTTTGCGTAGAGTTCCTGAAATTGAAAGATCTCATCAATTGTAACATATCCAGTTGATTGAAGATATCGTATAATTTGAATGAACAGATAAGTTTTTATTTTGATGATATGGCAATCTGTTCAAATATTATACTCTTTTAAATAAAGTGTTTAATTTTAACACGACTCATCACTTACAGAAGACTACTAATTACAGGTCTTATCACCACTCTGTTTCATATGAAGACAATAAATTAAAGTTTAAACTAAACAAATAATTTGTAGGTTAGTTATGTGTCAACCTCAATCATTTTGTTATCTGTTATCTGTGGTGTTTCAAATAGCGTGCACCACAGACTATACATTGACATCTTATTTATTTGCATGTACTGTGAAAATATTATCAAATTAACCAGTCTACAACTATTAATCGTATATGGTTTCTTGTTAAGAAAACCTCAAGCAGTCCTACAAATTTTATACTTCACTAGCTTATATACAGTAACACCATATATTTCTTGTTTGCCCTTTGTCCACAGGTCACTCCAATAAAGGTATACTTATTTATTTTGTTTTCAATGGTTGAAATTTTCCTACATTTATTCTCTAATTATCGATTCCAGGGTAGGTTTCGCCCAAATAATTGTGGTTTGTTCAGTAAAAAATTTTCGTAATGCCATCCGTATTCGAGATAGATATTCGTTGAAGAAAAAAAAATTATATACATTTTTTATGATTTTGCCAAAACTACTGGCTAAATTGTGATGAAATTTTGTAATAATGTGTTTTGGAAGCTCATACATCTAATGAATTTGATTTTACGTCTGACTGTCCTAGAGGGCGCTAGTTACAAGGTTCGTACCAAGTAGTATTGAACATAAGTTGTTTGATATTAGATTTATCAAGCTAAATTCAGAGCGAACTTGAACATCATTCAATTTTACACCAAAAAATTACTTCTGATATAACTCGATACTGTGTACCGCTTTCGTAATATTTCGATCTAAAAACTATACCGATGCTGGTATAAATGTTTAATGGAACTCCTCTTAATGGACGTCTAGAACCTAGATTAACCTCTGTCAAACGTCGTCTGATGGTTTCGATGGAAACTTGGATCCCATCTGCATTTTGAAAAGTATTCCGTAGCATTCTACATGTTAATGTGGGTTTTCTTCTCGCCGAAACGGTGATGAAACGATCCTGAGCAGGTGTTGTTTTTCGTCGCCCACTAAGCCTTGGTTTTTCCAACACGGAAAATATTCCAAAGTCGAGATATAACACATTGGCTGACTTGGAGCCTTTCCGCTACAACAACCTGAGTTAGGCCATCTCGTAGCATTTAGCCCTATTAGCCCTCAGCGTTTGTTAATAATTTATTACTTGGCATTTTCAAAAAACTCGTTTCAAATCGAAGCCGTTGATAAACTGACTCCATTTCAAAATGAACAAATTCATGAAACATATGCAAAGAACCAAACTTCAGATTGACGACATGTCTCATACTGATTTTTATTGGATCGATTCAAGTTTTTATTGAGTTTTGAATGATTTTACAGCGATTTTCTCGAAGATTACATACTTTTCGAAACGATTGAATACGATGTACCTAACTCTTGTGAAGCGGTATATTTAAAATAAATTAAATTGTTATCAAATTAATCATGCATTTCAGCAATGCATTCCTTACTTTATGTATAGCCTCGAAATCATCTTCAAATTCATACATTGGACAACTTTTCATAAGATGTTCTATTGTCTCCTCAACTTCCCCACACAACTAGGGCTCTCAAACAAATTCTATCGGGAAGGCATTCTGTTGCATTGTCCATGGTCTCTTCTAATAAGATTTAGAACAGGCCATATTCTCCTGGGAAGGTCAAATCCTGGAACTCAAATGAAAAGATAAGCAAATAGATCATTCAGATTACAAAATTTACATGTCACTTTTATTTATATTGATTGAAAAATCTGACCAGAATGGTTCAAGCTACTTCAATCTGGGGACCTTATTATCATCTGGAATATAGTTGAGTATGGGAAATGAATTTGGAAAGGAATTAAATTTGTTCCAAAAATTCAATGTTGTTGTCTTTCTGTGAATATGGGTAGGGATAATATTTGAGAGGACTGGTAACCAAGGAGTAGGTGTAGATTCTATAGTACCAGTGATAATCCTCAAAGAAAAATTTTTTTGGGCATCATTTTTTTTCACATGAACACTGTTCAACCAAACAGGGCACCAATATTCAGCAGCAGAAAAAACCAGAACAATACGAAGTATTGTTGCATCAGCGCCCCATGAGGAACCAGCTAGTTTCTGAAGAATCTTGTTCCGAGTTTTAAGCTTCAAACGCAGATCATCTAAATGGGTGTTGAAATTCAGAGGGGAATCAAGTTTGATTCCAAGGTATCTAGGAATGAATTGATGTTTTAAGGGGGAAGAACTGAAAGTGACACCCAATTTTCTATATTTCCGATGATTTTTCAAATGAAAACATGAAAACTCGGTTTTATTTTCATTAAACCTCATCCTTATATGAATTTATAATTTTTTCTCTTGGTAGAAAGCTAGGCACGTGTTTCCGTATCCCCAATCACCTGCCGCGAATCATTATTATAATTATTATTGTCATTTTGACAATTCTCGGAATAAGTCGGAATTTTTGGTCCTAAAAAATATTCTGTTTTCTTGTGTTATAAGATGTTTGGTTTATCTATGGGAGATGATTTCCTTTCATCAGGGTCCCGTAGCGGTTTTCAAACATCTGAAGTTTCGAAAAATCATCACTAGGATGGTCGTACCTGGTTCGAAAGAACCCTCACGATCAGACAGCAAGGCTGAGAATTTAAATTTGAATATTGGAGGAAATCGAAGGACAAGATAATGTTCCGAAATTAGCCACTGAACATGGTGTTGAGATCTTCTAAGAAACCCACATGGCAACAGAGGATCTTATTCGTGAAGGAGGACAATTGAAAGTTATGTACTCATTGATTTTTCACTTAGTCCAAATTACGGTTTAGCTTGTTGAGTTATAAGTTTTCTTAAGTTCAGCAATTGAAAAAGGGGAAATTGATTGAGTTTTTTCATTTCTTTCAAACATTGTGACAATTCTGTCATAACTAATTTATGAAGGAAGAATTTCTGCAATGGGTGGTTAATCCAAAAACCATTTAATTGATTATAAATAACTAGTTTTTTCTGCTTTTGTCTTTTTTTATTTCAGATCTAGATGTTCGGGTAGATTGGTGAAGAGTCTGTTTTTCTCTGCTGCCCATAGAAGAACTAGATGAAGATGTTCTCCTGATCACGTAGATGTCCTCTAAGATCCTCTGATATGATATTTTTAGTAATTTTTTTCTAACACGGGTGAGTTCAGGGTTTTTTCTCTGGGGTTTTTACCCTTTCCTCATTTTATCATACTACAGACCTGTATGGTTTTCCTGTGTTGCACAAACCCCAGTTAGGTACTTTTTTGTTTCAATATGTATTGTATTATTTTAGCTCTCTCAATCAAAAGAATACAAATATCATTTTTTTCTCCCGGTAGTAAGCTAGGCACGTGTTTCCGTATCCCCAAAACCATCTGCCTCCGATGAATCCTCCTCAATCAACACCCGACGCCCGTGACGCAAAGCGTCCATCTGGACCACATCCCGTCTCGACTCCAATTAATAAAAATAAAATACTCCGATACCTCCAACCATCTCCTCATTTCAAGATGCGTTTTAATCACACCGCGAGCAACACGTCTTCCTGTAAACACTCACGGCGCCTGGCGTCCCTTCCATTACTTCCAGAAAGCGGACGCCGTCGTCAGTCGACTTCCCGGCGTCGCTAGACCACGACGCCTCTTCATCCGGGTAGAAGCGTCGCGCTAACCGGAATATCGCGAAAGATGTCGACGTACGAGGTGAAAAAAAATGAGGAATACACTTCGAGGCTTCCCCAGCACAAGTTAAATCCAAGTTACACCGTCAGGGTGCTCTGTTGCGTCCTCTTTATCTTCCTAACAGAGCTCTGTTTAGCCCACTACGTCTACAGACTCATAAACGCAGAAATAAGGACGGAATTCCTTGAAAAAACCCAATTCGACAAACTTTTCATGTCCGAGATGTTGGGGGATAAAGCCCGGAAGGAAATGCTGAGGATTTTCAGGGAGTTCCAGGCCATGAATGGCACCAACAGAAGGAAGAGAGAGTCCCCTGACATCAACCTGTTGGACTCGTCGAGCACGGAGCCCCACGTGGAGTTCTTCAGCCCTGAGATGAAGGAGAACTTGGAGACCAAGGACGAGATTAGGAGGCAGCAGAATGGAGGGAAGGGGGGTGCCCCAGGGGGCGATTCTTGGGTCTGGCTGACTAGCTACAGCAGGATTCCGGTGAGTTGGTTTGGGGCGTTTGTTGGAGGGTTGATTATTGCGGAAGTTTATCCAATATTAGCTGATCCGGAAGGCTTCGTACTGCCTCAATCGATAAATGAAACAGCAACTTTCATAGTATAATAAACTATTATGGTATGATACCTTGAAAGTGGAGATAAAATTATCCTGTACAGGGTATCCCAAATTGCTCGATTTCGTAAGGTGTCCTGGGCTCGATTTTCTTGAAAACACCATTAGTGGAAACCGTTTCACGATATCTTCATAGAACCTCAACCTTTGAGAGAAGTTTCAGATACAACATCTGTAAATTGTACAATGTGATCCCCGATGAAATAAAACAACTCAGAGATTGCAAATTCAAAAATAAAATCGGAGAATACTTGCTTAGTTCTCTTTTATCTCCGGGAGAGTAAGAAAAAGGAAGAATATGTTGTAATTACTATACTTTGTTTTTGTTTAAGTTAGATTGCACACAGTGTGTTCATTATTAAATTTTTTTTTCTTATGTCACAACAAGAGTTAAGTGGTAGAACACCCATGGGTGAACTTCCCCATGAGATTTCTGTTAAAGAAATAAGGTCCTTATTATTATTATTTCGAAAATGTGCCATAACTTTTTCATTTACGAAAATATTTGGAAACGATTAGAACTTTCTAGAAGCGCTCTTTTATCGGAAATAAAAAACTATATTCAATTTTTTTTCTCCTGGAAAAAAAAACTCTTTTTTATATTAAATACGAATGCATTTTTTTTTTCATCTTATATCATAAAAAAAATTTTGAGATGAAAAAAATTTACAAAAATGTCTTATTCCCAGTGAAAAAGTGCTTGTTGAAAGTTCTTATCTATTTCGAAAATGAGAAAGTTATGGCACATTTTCTGAATCGAAAAAATTTCAAAATGTTGTTATATCTTCAAAACAAAGATATCGTGAAACGGTTTTCACTATTGGTGTTTCCACGGAAATCGAGCACAGGACTCCTTTCATCGTTTTTATCTATCTAGTCTAGAAGTACCAGAAAAAGCCAAAATCAAGTAATTTGGAATACCCTGTACAATTATTCCAGTCAATGAGGGCGAAAATAAGGCATTACCTTCGAATTCTATCAAGATGCTTCGATTTTGATAAAATTTTCGATATAATCTATCCTGGTCTCCTTCTCCTACCAATTATTTTTAAGGGGTGAAAACAACCCCTTTATCCAAAATTGAAAGAAACTTGTTCTAACGAAAACCAAAGTAACTTTTGGACCTCAGTAGCGTTTTATGAAGTTTAATGAAGGTCGTCATATACTTTAAGACCGTATAAACCCCCGTCTTTCAGCATAAAATGTGTAAAAATGGGTCTCTATTGATATAATTAATTAATTTCAATCAATTTTACAACAGTATTTTGGATCAATGTTAGTTCTAGATATTTTTATTTTTCAACCACTAAAAGCAACCCCTATCTGTTCAAAATAACAAAATGAAAATATCATTTAAACATTTCATTTATTCATCGCTTTATTCACATGAAATTAATACTTTTTGTGTCAAAAAATCTGATTCTGAGTGGCTGTCGCCACTGTAAATCATTTCTTCATCTTTGCCAAAGATTGGACAACTGTTTTGACAGTTTACATCTGTTCTTTTCCCCACATGTAGAGTTACAAAAAAGACTCAGTTTTCTGCAGGTGCATGACGCATTGCATCTTTTTTTGCAGTTAAGAGAAATCATTTTCAACAATTTTTGTGGTGCAGGTGTTTTTTGCATTTTTGTGGGCTGCAAATATCTATTGGTACTGTTCCAACCGCAATCAACTGAATTGAGAGATTTATTACCAAGCCAAATTTGAAGTTGATGATTTAAGGCAATCATTTGTTTCATCGAATGAATAGTTTAAGGCTTTCATACCATTTGTTTCATCGGCAGCCGTCGATTTTTTAATTACCGGTAATGGTTGTCGGAATTCACCAGACAAAAGAATCAATGCGCCCCCAAAACATCCGTTTTGGCAACTCAAAATACACAGCTATTGTTAAAATATATAATAGTAGAATGGAGATTTGTTCAAAATATTTCCTCATAAAATGGATGGATTTGTACAAGGTTAATTTGTTCTTTAAAGAGATTTGATTAGACCAAAGAAGTGAATTCAGTATCTCAACAGTTTTCTGACCTTGTTGAATTTTGTGTTTAATATCCCTCTTTGTTGTTCCTTCGTTTGAAATTATACTGCCAAGGTATTTATATTGTTCACATTTATTTAACATTCTTATTTCCAAATCCGGGTCTTCATCCTCCTCACCAATCTTCATGTATTGAGTTTTCGTCATATTCATCTTCATTCCCCACTTTTCATACTCATCCTTAAGTTTTCTGAGCATGTAATCTGCATCTTCTTCACAACTTGCAACTATTACTTGATCGTCTGCAAAAAATAGGGTGGCCAGATAGTGATCATTGATTTCGATTCCCATTCCTGAGCATTTTTCACGCCAATTATGAAGAGCCTCCTGGATATATATCTTGAATAGAGTAGGTGAAAGACAGCATCCTTGTTTCAAACCCTTCGTAACCTTGAATATATTTGAGAAAGTATTTCCTGTCTTCACCATACTTTGGGGATCTTTATAAATGTTAAACAGCGCTCTTGTGAGGTGTTTATTCATTTCAATTTTTTTTAAAATATCAAATAAACCTAACTCTTGTTGAGCAGTTTAATAGGCAACCCCATTTCTCTATAATATTCTACATGTTTCATACTGCAAGTCCAGTATGAAATTTTCTCATTATGATGAAAAATCATTTTTCAGAAAATTATTAAGAATATTCGGTTCAGGATTTTTTCAGGCAACCAATTTTCAGCAACTCTTGTGGAGCAGTATATTTCGAAAACACTGTGTTCCTACCTGAAACCTCTTTACGCCAAGTAAGTGCTAACTCGAATTGTTGCCTTCGCGAATTCAATTTCGCAAATACGCAAATCCTACAGTTTCCATTCTGGACACCTCCATCCAGCCTCCACGCGAAAGTTGAACGAGCACTGACATTAATTATACCTGTTGGATGTCAGGGAGAATGCGATGTTTTGTGTTCAATCGAATTAGGCCTGAGCCGGGGAAAGCTACGTTCCAAATTGTCTGGAGCCCGGCTGAGGTAACGAATAATTCGGACGGCCATAAGGTTTCGCAGCTGGGAGAATGGGGCATCGGCAATCCTTCCTTCGAAATGACTCCATTAAGACTGGGGATTCACGAAGTCGATTTCAATCAAGTGTGAAGGGTGGAGAAGTCGATACTGTAGGGGAGTTCCACAGGGAAATGTTGCTGGTCTTATCTTTTTCTTTGTTTTATCCAAACAATTGTCATTTTGACAATTCTCGGAATATGTCGTAGTTTTTGGACCTGAAAAATATTCTGTTTTCTTGTGTTATAAATGTTTGGTTTATCTATGGGAGATGATTTCCTTTCATTGGGGTCCCGTAGCGGTCTTCAAACATCTGAAGTGCCGAAAAATCATCACCTGGAATGGAAGGTCGTATCCGGTTTGAAAAACCCTCACGACCAGAGAGCAAGAATTTGTGGATTTTGAATTTGAATATTGAAGGAATTTCGAAAGACAAGTGTGAATACGTCTCCAAATTAGCTGATGAACATGGTATCGAAGTGATTCTTCTGCAAGAAACCCACACGGCAACAGAAAAAAATCCTCGTGAAAGAGGACAGTTGAAAGGTTATGTATTAATTGATTTTTTACAAGTTTAGCTTGTTATGTTGAAAAATTATCAATTCGTAATTTTCAACAGATTCGGAAAGGGGAAATTGATGGAGTTCTTTTCATTTCTTTCAAATTTTGTGACATTCTGTCATAAATATTCATAAACCTCCGAACATTATTTGGCCAAGAAATCTGAATGTTGATGTTTTTTAAGGTAGCAAATGCATTTCTAAAATGCATTTGATATATTCTGAGTAATCGGTTTCACTTCTGCTTCTATATTTTTTAATTTCAGATTAAGAATTGCGAGTCGTCTTGGGAAGAATAATTTTATCCGAGCCCATCGACGGATAACATGAAGATGATCACACTGATGTCTTTCAAGATTTTCCTGATATTTACTATTTTATGTTATTTTTTTTTTACGGGGAGACAGGTTTTTTCGGCTGAGGTTTTTTCCTCTGGCTGTATAGTATCGTATGATACTAGTGATGATAGTATCGTATGATTCTATAGTATCATACGAAGAATGTTATGATACCCTGTTCTTTTTTTACCTCAGCTTAGGTACTTTTTGTTTCAACATTTATTGAATTATTTTAGCTCTCTTTTTCATAATATCCAAACTGATATTGCAACAACGTTTGTTTTTGTATCTCTTGGAGATACTAATATTTATCAGATGAAGAATTGAAACCACATGTGTTTCTCTGCAAACAAATAATTGACAATTCAAGTTCCTTATTTTAATTTCTTCATTAACTATAAGGTTTTGAATGTATTAAACGTCACAAACGATTCTCCCAATATCCAACATGGATTTTTTTATCCTTATTTCAGTACTAGGAGTAGTGCTGTAATGAAAGCCATTATAGCATTGTTTCAGTTATATTTTTCGTTTTGTGATTGTCAGTACTGACCTTAGATCCTCTCAATTTCAAATAAAATCAATTCAAATTCCGTAACCTGTCACATTTCGTAAGTCGCACCAACTGCCAAGATATAATGAAAAAGTCACTAATCTGAATTTTCATTTGAATTTCGAGAGTGTTTCACAAAACTTGAGTGAAATAGAGCAAATATCGGCTAATACTCGTTGCAGAAGGCAATTCCATCACTCATAATTTCGAATTTCGTATTCGTGTTAGAGTAGGAGCTCATTCTGCAACTTGTTTCAGAAAATATTTTGGTAAGTTTGATCGCTTAATTCAATTAATTTACACTGCGCAAAAAAATTAACGCACATTCTGAAAATCTCAATTTTAATGAAAGTTACCTCTACATTGACTTCATAACTAATTTTGTCCACGACTACCCTATAATATGTACATTACGAATGAGCTTTCAGAATCATTATGATAGTCATTTTACAACTTGTGTATAATAGGTGTTGAATAATGAGTCATTATTCAACAGGTTTGAAGTCATTATCAAACGGTTTGAAAAAAGTTGCTATAAATTATTCCATCCAACAAATCTCGCCCTGGATTCGAACCTGGGACCACCGGGTGGAAGGCGAGGAATTTCACCCCCACACCGATCTGGCGATGCGGAGAAATAGTGAATAGATCCATGTGATGTGTTTTCTATGATGTTTCTTATTCGATTTAGTTTGACAGATTGAAAAATATTTGAAACGTCAGTGTTGAAAAAATTGCGTCTCATAAATTGTAATTTTTCTTGAATTTATCATGGAAATAGAAAGTGATGAAGAAATGTTGTGTACTCCACCGGAAATAAGAGATGTTGCAAAAATTACAACATTGAACCTTTTGCCGGAAAATTCAAGAAATCTCTATCTAAAAGTATTTAACAACTTCATGGACTGGAGAGCAGCGAACAAAATCCAATCATTTTCTGAGGCAGTTTTATTGGCATATTTCTCGAAGTTGTCAGTTCACTATAAACCATCAACATTATTCCATGCTGAAGACTACTCTCAACATAAATGAAGGCATCGATATCGAAAACTATAAAAAACTGCGTTCACTTTTGAAAAAGAAATCAGAAGGCTTTCGGCCGAAAAAGGCTAGAGTATTTTCTTGCCATGAAATCAAAAAATTTATTTCTGAAGCAAGTGATGAAAACTATCGTGCAATGAAGGTAAAGAACTAGCTATATTGAAGAAGTTTTTTGATTTATATTCATAAAATATTTTTCCTTGTTATTAGGTTACAATGATAATGGGAGTTATGGGTGCATGCCGA
This sequence comes from Hippodamia convergens, assembly GCA_038502775.1. Classification (NCBI taxonomy): domain Eukaryota; kingdom Metazoa; phylum Arthropoda; class Insecta; order Coleoptera; family Coccinellidae; genus Hippodamia; species Hippodamia convergens. Next base: position 791,316 of record JAVSIQ010000795.1, on the reverse strand, counting down.
GCAAATGAATTGTATAACATGAAAATACAGGACATAAAAGACATTGGATCAGTTTTCTTGGTAAACGTGCCCAATACCAAAACAAAAATCAGTAGAAAATTCACTATTAATGAGGATTTTTACTCGATTTGCAAAAAATACACAGACCTACGTCCAGCATGTAACTTCTGCAAAATCTAAACTGGCTGGAAATCTACGAATGTAGCCGAGAGATATATAGAAGATTCAATGAAAAACAAATCAGACACAGCTCAGAAAATATCCACCTCTATACAAAACGCAACAACTGAAGTCCAAATTGGAAATTTGAATCAAATAGGAACGACCGATCAAAACATTGATTTATCTATAAATTCAATGCCTTCGTTAATTTTCAATAATTGTTCTGTTACTATTAATATAAATAAATACATCCAAAATTATCCAATTAATTTTTATTAGGGTGAAAGAAATGAATGGAATCGATGTCAAGTGAAATTTTGACGTTTATTGTGAGCTTAGAATTTTCAGTGAACACAGAAAATTGTGTCAACGCTATTGATAACTATTGTCATTGTTGAAATTGCAGATGAATTCGAATTTCACCGAGGAAGTCGTGGACAAAGTATAGTATTCTATTCGCACATAATTACTATTATTCACTCGGGTGAATTGTGACACTCGCCTGACGGCTCGTGTCGCAAACTTCACCCTCGTGAATAATAGTAATCATTATGTGCTCATCGAATAATATACTATTTTATGTTCTCTCAGGAAGGTTTTGAACGAAACAAGACACATTAAATGGAAGAAAAATTCAGGATTTCACCGAATCTTATGTGAAAGAAGAGAAATGAACAATTTTCAAAATACTGAAATGCTGATAAGTGATTTAATACTTGGTATTTCCACCCCTTGCGTCAATTACAGCTCGGCAACGACGGTTCATACTCAAAATGAGTGATCTTAAAATGTTCTGATCTAATCCTTCCCAGATTTCTCCGAGTTGGATTCCTAAGTCATTAAGAGTAGCTGGATGATTTTCTGAACTTCTCAGCCTTCTATTGAGGTTGTCCCAAACATGCTCAATCGGATTGAGATCTGGACTTTTTGCTGGCCATTCCATTCGAGAGACTTCAACCTCTTCAAGGTACTACTGAACGCAAAGCGCACGGTGGGGTCTGGCATTATGGTCCATAAAAATAAAATTTTCACCAATGTATGGGGCAAATGGCACTACATGCTCTTCAAGAATGTTTCTTATATACTTATCAGCATTCATAGCTCCATTATCAACGACCACTAGTTCTGTGCGAGCAGTCAAAGATATTCCACCCCATATCATAATCGATCCTCCCCCGAAACCAGTAGTATTCAGGAAATTGCACTGAGCATATCTTTCATGTGGACGTCTGTATACAAGGAAACGTCGATCACAATGGTAGAGGCAGAATCTAGACTCATCTGTGAAGAGAACTCTTTCCCAATCGGCCTCTTCCCAATGGGTATGCTCTCTCGCTAAATCCAAACGCGCCCTTCGATGGACTGGGGTAAGAGCTGGGCCTCTTGCCGCGACACGAGACCTTAAATCATATTCTCTGAGGCGATTTCTTATTGTCTGAGTGCTAATTTGCACCCCATGAGTTTGCTCAAGCTGATCTTGAACTCTCAAGTAACGTTCTTGAATGGCAGTTGTTACCCGTGGTCTACCCTGTCCTGGTCTTCGGACATTCATACCTGTCTCCCTGAATCGCTGCAACATTCTGGACACACTTGTATGGGAAACTCCAAACCTTTCTGCAATTCTTGTGTATGTCCACCCTTCTTCTCGTGAAACTACCGCTTGGGCACATTCCTCTTGGGTCAAATTGCGTGTTTCGCGTTGCATAGCGATCGAGTGTAGAAAATCAAACGAGAGAAAAACTATTGATCACTAGAATTGATTAAGAACAACTGATTTTAGAATGGAGCCAATACATTCAAAATCTGATAATATCATCTCCTTTTATTCCTGCTGAAAAAAAACATCTGTTTTGAAGAAAAACGTTGAAAGTGGATAACATATGCATGCATAATTCTGATAAAAATAATTATCATCGAGAACACCTTAAGTTGTGGAATAAATTTGAGATTTCCAAAATGTGCGTTAATTTTTTTGCGCAGTGTATATTGAATGGGTTGGAGATAACATTCATCGAAGGGTTTGATGTCCTAAATTCATATTATTCATACTTCATAAATATATCAATTTTCAGACTTTTTTCTGAGGGTTGGGGGTGAAAGTTTCAAGTTTAAGAATTTTTCCGTTGTTTGTGTACTGAAACTAGCTCACATACCGAATTTCAACTTCACAGGACATCGGGAAGTACGCTGAAAGTTTTTATGATCATCAGTGAGTGAGTGACGAAATTGGGGGTTTTTAGATATCTATAAAATCTGAAGTGTACGAGCTATGCACTTGAAACTCTGCACGTTTGATAAGTTCACTACTGGTATTATATCCAGAGAATTTTTTTCATCTGCTATATTCCAAACTCAAGATATGAGGGTTCAAAAATACGACGAAACTCTTCGAGAAAAGATAGGTAGTGCCCCGCCGCGGTGCTTCGCTTGGCTCGTCTTGGCAGATTTTATTTTTTCATTCAATCTTATTCTAAAAAAAGGATCTCATGTTATGGTTGATAGATAATAAGATTACGACCTACTGATGGGACCATTATGTTAGTACTGTCAGTCTTGTGTATCTTTTTTTCTCCCTCATATTTGTAGTATTAATTTTTAAGATAAGTTGAGTTAATTGTTAATAGTGACACAAACACATTCTTTTTAGAAAATCGTGTGTTACAATATATTATTTTGAGATTTTTATTATGGAAAAATTAATTCTTGTTCTCATTTTTATCTCCCATAGATTATCTATTACATTTGGTCTATTTCCTTGCTGCATCTTTAGTACATCCAACAAGTCAGAAGTTGCTAATACCATTACCAACGTAATTTCGATTTTCCTCATTCGCCTCTCACACGACAATAATCCTGAAACGAACCATAGTTCGTCATATCGTCGACACAGAATGCGAATTGGGCACGTTCCGAAATGTCGCCAATGCAATTCGATAAAATGCTCCGTGCAGACCTTCGGTACATGACGGATGCCTTATAATTTCCCGCTGAGCCGAAAGATACGTTTTTCGTCGTATTTTTCAGGGCAGTATGAGGCTTTTCCTCAATATTTCGATTTCCTGATTTATGAGCGCGCAAGCCGGTACATTCGCCCGGAGTTTGTTAGGGCAATTTCAATTAACGTTTTGCCGGAGGCGCCTAATTTGGTTGGATCTTCAACGATGGTTTTGTACGGTTAGTTACGCTCAGCAGGGTGTCAAAGAAGAAACAGCTCAGTTGAACGATTCAGTTCTCACCCTGAATACTTGTAGTCTATACCTTTTCAACTTCAAACATATATATATATATATATATATATATATATATATATATATATATATATATATTCTTATGAAAAAGAGAGCTAAAATAATACAATAAATGTTGAAACAAAACGTACCTAAGCTGAGGTAAAAAAAGAACGGGGTGTCATAACATTCTTTGTATGATACTATAGAATCATACGATACTATCAACACTAGTATCATACGATACTATACAGCCAGGGGAAAAAACCTCAGCCGAAAAAACCTGCTTCCTCGTAAACAAAATAACATGAAATATCAAATATCAGGAAAATCTTGAAAGACATCAGTGTGATCATCTTCATGTTATCCGTCGATGGGCTCGGATACACAGATTCTCCCCAAAACGACTCGTAATTCTTAATCTGAAATGAAAAAAGACAAAAGCAGAAAAGAAACCGATTATTCAGAATAAATCGAATGCATTTTGGAAATGCATTTGCTACTTTAAAAAAACATCAACATTAAGATTTCTTGGCCAAATAATGTTCGGAGGTTTATAAATATTTATGACAGAAATGTCACAAAATTTGAAAGAAATGAAAAAAAAAAAACTTCATCAATTTCCCCTATATATATATATATATATATATATTCTTATGAAAAAGAGAGCTAAAATAAAACAATAAATGTTGAAACAAAAAGTACCTAAGCTGAGGTAAAAAAAGAACGGGGTATCATAACATTCTTCGTATGATACTATAGAATCATACGATACTATCATCACTAGTATCATACGATACTATACAGCCAGGGGAAAAAACCTCAGCCGAAAAAACCTTTCTCCCCGTAAAAAAAATAACATAAAATATTAAATATCAGGAAAATCTTGAAAGACATCAGTGTGATCATCTTCATGTTATCCGTCGATGGGCTCGGATAGACAGATTCTTCCCAAAACGACTCGCAATTCTTAATCTGAAATGAAGAAAGACAAAAGCAGAAAAGAAACCGATTATTCAGAATAAATCAAATGCATTTAAGAAATGCATTTGGTACTTTAAAAAACATCAACATTCAGATTTCTTGGCCAAATACTGTTCGGAGGTTTATAAATATTCAAGACAGAAATGTCACAAAATTTGAAAGAAATGAAAAAGCTCCATCAATTTCTCCTTTCCGAATCTGTTGAAATTCACGAACTGATAATTTTTCAACATAACAAGCTAAACTTATAAAAAATCAATTAATACATAACCTTTCAACTGTCCCCTTTCACGAGGATTTTTTTTTCTGTTGCCGTGTGGGTTTCTTGCAGAAGAATCACTTCGATACCATGTTCATCAGCTAATTTGGAGACGTAATCACACTTGTCCTTCGAAATTCCTTCGATATTCAAATTCAAAATCCACAAATTCTTGCTCTCTAGTCGTGAGGGTTTTTCAAACCGGATACGACCTTCCAGGTGATGATTTTTCGGCACTTCAGATGTTTGAAGACCGCTACGGGACCCCGTTTTTCCGTGTATTTTTCAGGGCAGTACGGGGCTTTTCCTCAATACTTCGATTTCCTGATTTATGAGCGCGCAAGCCGGTACATTCGCCCGGAGTTTGTTAGGGCAATTTCAATTAACGTTTTGCCGGAGGCGCCTAATTTGGTTGGATCTTCAACGATGGTTTTGTACGGTTAGTTCATGTTATCCGTCGATAAGCTTGGATAAACCATGGAGGTAAAGAAAGTGGAGGGGGCATAACGTTTTAAAAGTGTCACCAAAATAAATCCGGATTTGGCACCCCAAGATGGCCGACTTCGAGGTATTTTAAACTGCGGGTTCTGCAATTTTGGCCTTATTTATTATTCGTTTGTTGGTTTTGGCAGTTGTGAGTAGTGGAAAAACATATAAGAAATGGTTTCTTGTACAGCATATGCTGATCTTACTCGCCAATTAATGGTGAAAAGCTAAATTTTTTGACGTCTGTAAATACATGGTTTAATTATTGTGGCATATAATTTTAATTGATAGGGGTACACGAGATAATTTACCTATTTGTTTCATTGCATATTATCTGAATTTGTATGTACCTTAATTGAAAAAATAGAATCTATGATTAGTAACAGGAACAAATTATTCATTCCGTACGTAATTCAACTCACCAATTCATTAGAAGCAATTGTTTATGAAATTTTGATTCCTTGATTTGTTTCGATCATTATTTATACATCTTTTGGTCATTAAAAGAGAATAGAACAAACTTCGAATTGTAAAAATTCAAATATACAAAATTCCCGCCACAAAATTGGCTCCGCAACATGGCGGATTTTTGGTGACACTTTCATAGCAAGGGAAACATAGGATATGCCACCTCCCCTTCTTCTACCACCATGGGATAAACAGATTCTTCCCAAAACGACTCGCAATTCTTAATCTGAAATGAAAAAAGACAAAAGCAGAAAAGAAACCGATTATTCAGAATAAATCAAATGCATTTTAGAAATGCATTTGGTACTTTAAAAAACATCAACATTCAGATTTCTTGGCCCAATAATGTTCGGAGGTTTATGAATATTTATGACAGAAATGTCACAAAATTTGAAAGAAACGAAGAAAAACTATCAATTTCCCCTTTCCGAATCTGTTGAAAATTACGAACTCATAATTTTTTAACATAACAAGCTAAACTTGTAAAAAATCATTTAATACATAACTTTCAATTGTCCTCTTACACCAGGATTTTTTTCTGTTGCCGTGTGGGTTTCTTGCAGAAGAATCACTTCGATACCATGTTCATCAGCTAATTTGGAGACGTAATCACACTTGAAATTCAAATTCAAAATCCACAAATTCTTGCTCTCTGGTCGTGAGGGTTTTTTCAAACCAGATACGACCTTCCAGGTGATGATTTTTCGGCACTTCAGATGTTTGAAGACCGCTACGGGACCCCGTTTTTCCGTGTATTTTTCAGGGCAGTACGGGGCTTTTCTCAATATTTCGATTTCCTGATTTATGAGCGCGCAAGCCGGTACATTCGCCCGGAGTTTGTTAGGGCAATTTCAATTAACGTTTTGCCGGAGGCGCCTAATTTGGTTGGATCTTCAACGATGGTTTTGTACGGTTAGTTACGCTCAGCAGGGTGTCAAAGAAGAAAAAGCTCGTTGAACGATTCAGTGCTCACCCTGAATACTTGTAGTCTGTACCTTTTCAACTTCAAATTGAGTCTAATCACATTCAGATTGGGATTAAACAATTTCAAAATGAGAATAAGCAATTTCAAATTGGTAAATACGATCGAATTGGGAATAAACACATTCAAAATGGGACTGAATAATCTCATATTGGGAAAGGACGACATGTCTTTTTTTTATATATCAGAGAATTTTCACGATTTCGAATAAAATTTGCTACAATAAATCTTTGAAAGTTAGAAGTATTATTTCTTTTTTTATTGTAAAGCAACAAGTTTTTGAATGGATTTAGCCTTCGGCCAATTCGTGCATAAGTTTTACAGAGTGGTCTTTATTCTATTATGTATTTAAAAATTTTTCTGATTGATTTTTGATCCAGAAACTGGGAGAGAAAACCTTAAAAAAATTCTGAAGATTGCAGAGTATTCTCACATTTTTCGACGAAATCGTTCATAAATTTATACAGGGTGAGTCTTTGTCTTGTACATATATTCAAACCATAGATAGTTGAGGTCAAAAGAAATACTTTTTTCGTAAAGCATTTTTTCTGATTCAGCGTAGATAAAAAGATATAGCCATCTTGAACTTTCATAATGAGCTATGCCACCACTGGAAATATAACACCAAAATTTTTCCGAGCATTAGATCTACCACCTGAACCTTCGAGAAAATGTGGCAGAAATTTAATTCTGCGAATCTTCTGAACAGAATTATATTCAGCCAACGTAACCAATTTATTTAATTTCGCTGATATAAATTTTTTAAATCATTAATTACTCGAAGAAAGCGCATTTCACGAGATTTCAAGAAAAATACTTTTGTTTTCTGAAATGGCCAAATATTCATTGAATAAATGACATTCAATTCACTTCCAAGGGTCGGGATAATAGAATTTCTGCTTTAAATATTGAAAGGAATGGTATATATTGGTCATAACGAAAGAAATAAATCATAAGAGTTAAATTTTGTATTCGTAAAAGATTTGCCACATTAATGAGAGCCTATATTCCGAAAATCATTTCATTCGATGAAATCGTTCACGAGATATATTCGAAAATTACATTTTTTTATGGATATTCAACAGCCTGTATCTTTCCAACCGAGCCGAATCGGAAGAAATGGTAGAGACAAAAAGTGTTTCTTTTGACCCCGGGAATGTCCCGTTAAAATATATGTACAAGTCAAAGACTCACCCTGTACACATCTCTGCATTTGTTCCTCATTTCGGTTCTCACTTACTTCAGAACTATTCTCTCGAAACATGAAATAATATATAAAACTACTTTTTTCACTATGGAATTGTTTAGTGTTTAATTCCAATTTGATTGTGATAACCATTTCGAAATTGTTTAGTCCCATTTTGAATGTATTGTGTTTATTCCCAATTCGTATGGTTACCATTTTGAAGTTGCTTATTCTCATTTTGAATTTGTTTAATCCCAATTTGAATGTGATTAGTCTCAATTTGAAATTGATGAAATTGAAAAGGTATAGATCTGACTTGAGATCTATCAGTTACTTCAGAACAATTCTCTCGAAATACACTGCGCAAAAAAATTAACGCACATTATAGAAATCTCAAATTTATTCTAGAACTGCAGGTGTTCTCAATGATAATTATTTTTATCAGAATTATGCATGCATATGTTATCCACACTCAATGTTTTTCTTCAATACAGATGTTTTTTCCCAGCAGGAATAAAAAAAGATGATATTATCATATTTTGAATGTATTGGCTCCATTCTAAAATCAGTTGTTCTCGATCAATTCTAGTGATCAATAGTTTTTCTTTCGTTTGATTTTCTACACTCGATCGCTATGCAACGCGAAACACGAAATTTACCCAAGAGGAATGTGCCCAAACGGTAGTTTTGCGAGAAGAAGGGTGGACATACACAAGAATTGCAAAAAGGTTTGGAATTTCCCATACAAGTGAGTCCAGAATGTTGCAGCGATTCAGGGCGACAGGTATGAATGACCGAAGACCAGGACAGGGTAGACCACGGGTAACAACTGCCATTCAAGAACGTTACTTGAGAGTTTCTTCGATGAGACAACGGTTTGCAACCGCTCGCCTCCTTCAGAATCAGCTTGAGCAAACTCATGGGGTGCAAATTAGCACTCAGACAATAAGAAATCGCCTCAGAGAATATGATTTAAGGCCTTGTGTCGCGGCAAGAGGCCCAGCTCTTACCCAGCCCATCGAAGGGCGCGTTTGGAATTTGCGAGAGAGTATATCCAGTGGGAAGAGGCCGATTGAGAAAGTTTTCTTCACAGATGAGTCTAGATTCTGCCTCTACCATTGTGATCAACGTTCCCTTGTATACAGACGTCCACATGAAAGATATGCTCAGTGCATTTTCCTGAATACTACTGGTTTCGGGGGAGGATCGATTACGGTATGGGGTGGAATATCTTTGACTGCTCGCACAGACCTAGTGGTCGTTGATAATGTAGCTATGAATGCTGATAAGTATATAAGGAACATTCTTGAAGAGCATGTAGTGCCATTTGCCCCATACATTGGTAAAAATTTCATTTTTATGGACGAAAATGCCAGACCCCATCGTGCGCGCGTCGTTCAGGAGTACCTTGAGGAGGTTGAAGTCTCTCGAATGGAATGGCCAGCAAGAAGTCCAGATCTCAATATGACTGAGCAGGTTTGGGACAACCTCAATAGAAGGCAGAGAAGTTCAGAAAATCATCCAGCTACTCTTAATGACTTAGGAATCCAACTCGGAGAAATCTGGGAAGGATTAGATCAGAACATTTTAAGATCACTCATTTTGAGTATGTAATTAACGCAAGGGGTGGAAATACCAAGTATTGAATCACTTATCAGCATTTCAGTATTTTGAAAATTGTTCATTTCTCTTCTTTCACATAAGATTCGGTGAAATCCTGAATTTTTCTTCCATTTAATGTGTCTTGTTTCGTTCAAAACCTTCCCGAGAGAACATAAAAAATAAGTTATAAAGTCAATGTAGAGTTAACTTTCATTGAAATTGAGATTTTCAGAATGTGCCTCAATTTTTTTGCGCAGTGTATTAACCTTAATGAATTGGTTGAGGCTTTCGCGGCCATCGTTCAATGTAACCTGTTCTTTCGAGCATTTCGGCCGTCGTCGTAGATAAGTTCTCGACGTTTCGCCATTTCGAGTGCTCGGCATTTTCAGGAGTTATATTTCAGGAGTTGTCCCCACTGAATTAAGCTGCCTGAGCGCCGTCTTTTAATTTTTATTGTATTCTCTTAGTGTTCTTAGAGTTTCATCCTACTAATAGTATTTTCCCCTTTTCACCATTTTCAAAGGCTTTCAGACTTGGCTTATCTCTGAAACACCCCAATTATAGTAAAAGTAGTACATTCAAAAAGGAGCAATATTGTTACGCATGTTTTTCAGTAAAGTATCCTTATTTGTGCGAAAGCTTTACGGAAAATAACAAGATCAAAGGAACATCATGAGATTATGAATTAATCACTGCTGTCGGAAACTTCTGAAGCCTTAAGGACCTCATAAAATATGCAAATAGGCGGAATGCCCCAAATATAACTTGCAAATTCATTCGAGGGACATGATGACTCTCATTAATCCGTGCACTTATGCTTTATCATCCTCAATTTACATGGACCATCCCGGTATTAACTCAAAAGGATGCAGTAGGAATAATCCTGTGTTCACTATGTTTTTGCTACATCTTTTACTTCATTGCGTAGTCCTCAATTTCTCGTTCGTGATTTGAATGGCAAAAAAGGTTTAGTCACGACCATCAAAGTATTTGAATATGTAACTCAATCTTTTGCCCATTCCTTAATAAGGTTCACAGTTTGAGTGCCTACACAAATGCCTAAAACGCACTGAAATTACCCGAAGTTTGAAAAAACAAATGCAAAATATACTCTGACAGGAAAAAATTACAAATAAACAAAATTCGTCCAAATCGCATTGAAACAAAACATGAAAAATCCATATTGGAAATGATAATAAAGAACAATAATACGCCAAGCTAATTCTACTGTAACCAAAGATTATAGAGTATACTTTATAATCTTTGACTGTAACAATATGGTAAAATTTACCCATAAAACCTACAAGAATATTTTCATCACTTAGCAATATTATTCGGTCAACTTCAGACAAATTTAACGAAACTGAACTGGTTTTAGGTTTACATGTAATCTTTTTTAAAAAAATGTATTTTTGTCCAACCATCAAAAAATGTTGACATTTCTGTACTATTTTCAGATGCAAAAGCCATCAATTCCCTTACTGTACAAAAATTTTCTCGTTACTTAGCAACATTTTTAATCCTAAGATTAAAAACGCTATAGTCTAAGAGCCAGCGTTCGGCAGACTTACGGTATTTTAGCAAACTTCATATTAATGTCAGGTATACTATGACACCTACCGTAGGTGAAATGGGGATTCGCTATGCTCGGCGATGGTTCCTTGGAGCGTGGCCGGAAGTCCAAAAACGAGAAAATTGGGGTTTTCAACGTGATACTAGCATGTCTGCCTTTTTGATATATTGTACTATACACTTTTCTATATCCAACAATTAAATGGCAGACATTTATTCCGGTTCCAAGTGTAATTTCTAGGTTCATGAAGATCGAAAATTTCATAAAAATAACTTTATTTTAGCAAGGCTGAAAATTAGGTATGTTATTCATATGTTTATCGAATACACATATATGACGAGGCAGACAGATAGGTCGGTTCTAACGTGCAGGCAGACCACATAATACTTTCGGTGTCGTGCTGATGAGAACGTACGATTCTTTCTGTTTTACTCCTCATTTCATTATGAACTATTGTTTGAGCAAAGCTGCAATTTACACGTGGTATTCAAACTATAATCATGTATAAATATTGAAATAAAACAGACAGATATATCGGTTCTAATATATAGGCAGACCACATAATACATTCGCTGTCGTGTTAATGAAATTGTTAGATTTTTACTATTTTACTCTTCATTTCATTGACAACTACCAGCAGGTCTGCAATTCACACATGCTATTCAAACTATCATAGTCTATACATCATAAAAAAAAACAGACAGACTTATCTGTTCTAACTTGTAGGCAGACAAAAATATTCATTCGCTGTCGTGTTAATGAAAGTGTGAGATTTTTACTTTTACTTTTTTTCTCCATATTTCAGTGAGAACCAGTTTTTTAGCAATGCTGTAAGTCACAAATGGTATTCATATCATCATTATGTATACATAATGAAACGAAACAGATAGATTTATCGGTTCTAAAATGAAGGCAGACAACAAAATACATTCGCTGTCGTGTTAATGAAAGTGAAAGATTTTTACTTTTTTACTCTACATTTCACTGGAAAATACTGCTTCAGCAGGTCTGCAAATTGAACTGGAAATTCATATTATCATATTCTATACACATCAAAACAAAACAGACAGATACATCGGCTCTAACATGTAGGCAGACAACAAAATACATTCCCTGTCTTCTTAATGAAAGTGTGAGATTTCTACATTTACTTTTTTACTCTTCATTTCTCTGGGAAACACGGTTTCAGCAGGTCTGCAATTCATACATAGTATTCATACTTTCATAGTCTATACAAAACAATAGAAAACAGATAGACAAATCGGTTCTAACATGCAGACAGACAACAAAATACATTCGCTGTCGTGTTGATGGAAGTGTGAGATTTTTACTTCTACTTTTTTACTCCTCATTTAAATGGGAACCAGTGTTTTAGCAATGCTGTAATTCACACATGGTATTCATACTATCATAGTTAATACACAACAGAAGAAAACAGACAGATATATTGGTTCTATCATGCAGGCAGACAACAAAATATATTCGCTGTCGTGATAATGAAAGTGAAAGATTTTTACTTGTTTACTCTACATTTCACTGGAAAATACTGCTTCAGCAGGTCTGCAATTTAAACTGGGTATTTATATTATCAGATTCTATACACAACAGAACAAAACAGACAGATATATCGGTTCTAACATGTAGACAGACAACAAAATACATTCCCTGTCTTCTTAATGAAAGTGTAAGATTTTTACATTTACTCTTTTACTCTTCATTTCACTAGGAAACACTCTTTCAGCAGGTCTGCAATTCATACATGGTATTCATACTTTCATAGTCTATATAAAATAATAGAAAACAGATAGATATATCGGTTCTAAGTAAAAATCTCACACTTTTATCAACACGACAGCGAATGAATTTTGTTGTCTGCCTGCATGTTAGAACCGATATATCTATCTGTTTTCTATTATTTTGTATAGACTATGAAAGTATGAATACCATGTATGAAATGCAGACCTGCTCAAACAGTGTTTCCCAGTGAAATGAAGAGTAAAAAAGTAAATATAAAAATCTCACACTTTCAATAAGAAGACAGGGAATGTATTTTGTTGTCTGCCTGTATGTTAGAACCGATATATCTGTCAGTTTTGTTTAACTGTGTATAGATTATGATAATATGAATACTATGCTCAAATTGCAGACCTGCTGAAGCAGTATTTTCCAGTGAAATGAAGAGTAAAAAAGTAAAAATCTTACACTTTCATTATCACGACAGCGAATATATTTTGTTGTCTGCCTACATGTTAGAACCGATATATCTGTCTGTTTTCTTTTGTTGTGTATAAACTATGATAGTATGAATACCATGTGTGAATAACAGCATTGCTAAAACACTGGTTCTCATTTAAATGTGGAGTAAAAAAGTAAAAGTAAAAATATCACACTTTCATTAACACGACAGCGAATGTGTTTTGTTGTCTGCCTGCATGTTAGAACCGATATATCTATCTGTTTTCTATCATTTTGTATAGACTATGAAAGTATGAATACCATGTATGAAATGCAGACCTGCTGAAACAGTGTTTCCCAGTGAAATGAAGAGTAAAAAAGTAAATATAAAAATCTCACACTTTCAATAAGAAGACAGGGAATGTATTTTGTTGTCTGCCTGTATGTTAGAACCGATATATCTGTCAGTTTTGTTTAACTGTGTATAGATTATGATAATATGAATACTATGCTCAAATTGCAGACCTGCTGAAGCAGTATTTTCCAGTGAAATGAAGAGTAAAAAAGTAAAAATCTTACACTTTCATTATCACGACAGCGAATATATTTTGTTGTCTGCCTACATGTTAGAACCGATATATCTGTCTGTTTTCTTTTGTTGTGTATAAACTATGATAGTATGAATACCATGTGTGAATAACAGCATTGCTAAAACACTGGTTCTCATTTAAATGTGGAGTAAAAAAGTAAAAGTAAAAATATCACACTTTCATTAACACGACAGCGAATGTGTTTTGTTGTCTGCCTGCATGTTAGAACCGATATATCTATCTGTTTTCTATCATTTTGTATAGACTATGAAAGTATGAATACCATGTATGAATTGCAGACCTGCTGAAACAGTGTTTTCCAGTGAAATGAAGAGTAAAAAAGTAAATGTAAAAATCTCACACTTTCATTAAGAAGACAGGGAATGTATTTTGTTGTCTGCCTACATGTTAGAACCGATGTATCTGTCTGTTTTGTTCTGTTGTGTATAGAATCTGATAATATAAATACCCAGTTTAAATTGCAGACCTGCTGAAGCAGTATTTTCCAGTGAAATGTAGAGTAAACAAGTAAAAATCTTTTACTTTCATTAACACGACAGCGAATGTATTTTGTTGTCTGCCTGCATTTTAGAACCGATATATCTATCTGTTTTGTTTCATTATGTATACATAATGATAATATGAATACCATTTGTGACGTACAGCATTGCTAAAAAACTGGTTCTCATGGAAATATGGAGAAAAAAAGTAAAAGTAAAAATCTCACACTTTCATTAACACGACAGCGAATATATTTTGTTGTCTGCCTGCATGTTAGAACTGATATATCCGTCTGTTTTGTTTTATGATGTAGACATAATGAAAATATGAATACCATGTGTGAATTACAGCATTGCTAAAACATTGGTTCTCATTGAAATGTGGAGTAGAAAATTAAAAGTAAAGATCTCACAATTTCATTAACACGACAGCGAATGAATTTTTTTTGTCTGCCTACAGGTTAAAACAGATGTGTCTGTCTGTTTTTTTATGGTGTATAGACTATGATAGTTTGAATAGCATGTGTGAATTGCAGACCTGCTGAAACAGTAGTTGTCAATGAAATGGAGAGTAAAATAGTAAAAATCTAACAATTTCATTAACACGACAGCGAATGTATTATGTGGTCTGCCTATATGTTAGAAACGATATATCTGTCTGTTTTATTTCAATATTTATACATGATTATAGTTTGAATACCACGTGTAAATTGCAGCTTTGCTCAAACAATAGTTCATAATGAAATGAGGAGTAAAACAGAAAGAATCGTACGTTCTCATCAGCACGACACCGAAAGTATTATGTGGTCTGCCTGCACGTTAGAACCGACCTATCTGTCTGCCTCGTCATATATGTGTATTCGATAAACATATGAATAACATACCTAATTTTCAGCCTTGCTAAAATAAAGTTATTTTTATGAAATTTTCGATCTTCATGAACCTAGAAATTACACTTGGAACCGGAATAAATGTCTGCCATTGAATTGTTGGATATAGAAAAGTGTATAGTACAATATATCAAAAAGGCAGACATGCTAGTATCACGTTGAAAACCCCAATTTTCTCGTTTTTGGACTTCCGGCCACGCTCCAAGGAACCATCGCCGAGCATAGCGAATCCCCATTTCACCTACGGTAGGTGTCATAGTATACCTGACATTAATATGAAGTTTGCTAAAATACCGTACATCTGCCAAACGCTGGCTCTCAGTCTACTACTTTAATCCTAGGACTAAAAGAAATTGCATTTGAGCTCTCTACCTAAATGAAATTTGAAGAAAATCATTATCTCTTACAAACTTAGTAAAACAAACTAATCGGGCAACTATATATAGGTATTTACTTGTTATTCATAGAGATATTGAATGTACAATTGGAACAATGATTGCCAAAATTCAAAGCACCACTGAAATTATCACTAACAATTTTCGAACAATTCAAAAGATTTTCATTAATGTAAGAACAACTCAAAATATTCCCAGTAACTGTTGATGAAACATTCGAGGAAATATCTGAACAGGTACTTGTACCTTCTTTGTCCGGTTGCAATATTTTTCTGGCAGTATTCTCTTTGTTGATACGTGATTCTTCAATATACCCTTCTGCTACCGTACTCGATTTCCAACCTCCATGTATTCAAGACAAGTGAGGTCACCACCACCATCAATGAGAAGTATAGCAGATGTTCTTCTTAGCGAATGTCCAGTATACTCTTTCCAATTTTGTAACTTCAAAAATTTTGCAGTTTCCTGCGGCACGGCACTAATTTTGTGAATCTCAACAACCATTTTTTGACACTTTCCATTAACATACTTCAAAAATAAACGACGTTCCTGTATATTTGATGGCCGTATATATTTTCGAAATAAACGCAAATAATTATCGGCAATAATGGTAAAAAACGAGGTTTCTTGTTTTTTGTCTGTAAAATTTTTACGACCAGGACCAATTCCTAATACTTTATCATCAAATATACATTATCAGGTGCCATATCCAGGAACCGATCCACTCCCTCCTTTGTAAAAACCCTAGACTTTTTAGGTATATATCCAACACTTTGCCTTTTTAACAATGCTCGTAATTTTGAATATTTACTGATATCCACACCATTTTTGATATCCAGTGTGGATCGCAACATTGAATACTGCGACCAAAGAGTTGATGGCTTGACGGTCTTCGTTAAATTTGAGAAATACACCATAAGAACACTCTCCGCATAGTTTTGCACATTTTTTCCTTTACACCAATCCATGAATCGCTGATATGCAAGTTCATAAACTTGGCGAGATTTGGGTTGCAAAAGATTTAGATACACTGCTTCGGCACTTTCCAATATATCCGCAGGTATATTTTCATCGTGTTCAGGATTCATTTTGAAAGCAGCGTAATAACTACTACAAAAATCATATGATTAGTACGTCTACTGACGTCTACTTGGCAATCAATATTTACCAACAATACCAAATATCCATGACTACCGACTTGCTATCGCTGTTATGAAAATTAATAGGTGTTCAAATTCATTACCAAATTATTAACGATTTTTGAATAAAACTAATTGACTTGGTTGAAGAAAAACTAGGAAAAAATAGGACTAAAAGTGCCTATTTTTACTCGCTCGTAAAAAAATATGCACTTTTAATCATTATAATATAATATACTATTTTTCACCTCTTTTTGAGTCAATATCGGAAAAACCACCCTTATTCTCAATCGAAATTCTACCGTCGAAATATCTGCCTTCTCAAAAAAAAAAAATTGATGTGCTTTTTGTTCATTGGAAATCTCTACTCTCCAGTCGTAGAATCTGTGTGAGCCAGACGAATAAATATGTGGAAGTCTTCATGGATTTTAATTCAGAATAGGGTACGAACTATTCCTGAAAAGGAAGAAGATAATTCAGATTGGAGTTTATGAATGACATGTGGTTGTTTTTATCATTTCCGTACCTTGGACGCAGTGGCATTCATGCTGGCATCATCGATTTTCCTCTTCGCTGTCCTTTTTCCAATGCACGCGATCGACGAAATTACAAATGAGATTTTTATGGCATTCTCGAATATACCGGGTGAGGTGAGTTTTCAGAAACTTGCCATTTGCTATCAAAGACGTTTGCTATTCAGAGATAAAAAATTCAGGTATTTTCGGGAGAGATAGTCTGTTTTTCCTCTCGTCAGAAGAATACATAACCTTGAAAAAGACTAACTGGTAATTCGTTGACTGCCTACACGAATGTATATGAAAAGCATCGAAAACAGAGGCAAAATTTAATCATAAACAGACCTCATCCAAATCTTACTAATGTATGAAATGAAAATATACTGCACCACAAGAGTTAGGGATATCGTATTCAATCGTTTTGAAAAGTATGTAATCTTCGAGAAAATCGCTGTAAAATCATTTACAACTCCATAACAACTTGAATCGATCCAATAAAAATCAGTATGAGACATTTCGTCAATCTGGTCGCCTTTTTTCTGAAGTTTACTTCTATGCATATGCTTCATGAATGTTCCATTTTGAAATGGAGTCAGTTTATCAACGGCTTCGATGCGGAACTAGTTTTCTGAAAATGCCAAGACGTAAATTTACAAAGGCTGAGGCTAATAGGGCTATCGAAATGCTACAGGGTGGCCTAACTCAGGTTGTTGCAGCGGAAAGGCTCCAAGTCAGCCAAAGTGTGATATCTTGACTTTGGAATAGGTTCAGGAAGACAGGTTCCGTGTTGGAAATAACCAAGGCTTGGTGGACGACGAAAAACAATACCTGCTCAGGATCGTTTCATCACCGTTTCGGCGAGAAGAAAGCCTACATCTACTTGTAGAATGATACGGAATACTCTCCAAAATACAGATGGGGTCCAAGTTTCCATCGAAACCATCAGAGGACGTTTGAGAGAGGTGAATCAAAGTTCTAGACGTCCATTAAGAGGAGTTCCATTAACACGTGACCATAAGCGTCAAAGACTGGAATGGGCAAGGCAACATATCAATTGGAACGATCAGTGGCTTAGTGTCCTTTTTTATGATGAATTCAGATATGGACGATTTTCAGATTCTCGAAGAATAAAGGTATGGACAATCCTCGCATACTCCGTAATCGTCGCTATGTCCAAGAAGTCCATCCATTCCAAGGTGGTAGTGTTATGGTATGGGCCGGGATATGTTTCAACGGGCGCACAGATCTACACATTTGTCCTGGGAATATGACCGCCTTACACTGTAGGGAGCATGTCAATGACAATGTTTTGCCAAATTTTCACGCTGCTATTGGTGAAACTTTTCAGTTTCTAGACGATAACGTTAGACCGCACCGTGCAGCCATAGTTGAGAATGCGCGCGAGGAGCTTGGTATTCCACATTTGCCAATACCTCCGAACTCACCAGATTTGAATTGCATAGAACATGCATGGGATATGCTCCAAAGAAGATTAGATAATCATCAACCTACCCCAGAATCCTTAAATGATCTGGGAGAGCTTTTGCCCCGTTTATGGAATTAATCAAGAAATTTTCAACAACCTCGTGTTAAACTATATTTGTTTGCAAATCAAGAGAATATCCCTAACTCACGTGGAGTAGTTTTCATCAAAATAGGTAAAAAAATCCAAGTTAGAAAATAGTATAAAAGGTATCCATCATATTGGAGATCTATCAAATCGGACATTGTCATAATGCGTGTTTTCAGATTGACAAATTCTTTCGGTATTCACGAACTTCATGGATGAGACAGAATTGTCTCATCATTACATTGAACAATGAACTCAGCTCATTCAGATAAAATATTTTCGAATTTTAAATTTAAGAGCTTTTGAATAATTTTCCATAATTTGAAGTACCATAAATTAAAATGAAATTTTGAATTAACGAAAACAGGATGCTAACGAGATGTAGTCAAAAACCAATGATTTTAGTGGAATTTATTTTTGATCGAACATGGATGTCTACAATTTGTAAAATTGTATATAATCAAATGTTTGCATTTTGTCCTTGTTATATATTATGAATGAGGGACCATACAAAATAATAATTGGAAAAAATATAAACGGAATCAAGTATGAGGTATTATATAGGAAATATTGATAAATGGAAAAATGCAGAAAGGAAAAAGACCAAATGTTTTGATCTATAACAAGAAAATGGCATGAATTACATTCTGACATAATCGCAAAATCACAAAACAGGATATCAATCTTAAATCAAAGTGTTATCATTAAAAATAACTTTATGCAAAGAGAAAATCATGGAAGAGGGAAATAAAATGAGGGGACTCTGACATAATTTGCGTAAAATCGAACCTTGAGTTCGACCACAGATTTTACGTGGAGATCGAAGTGACACTTATGATAGTGACAAGTGACAATGACATAGTTTCGTAAATCTATAATTATTATTTGTTATCATGAGAAAAACCTGTTTGGTTATTTGGACATTTTGTCATTGTCCTTTATTATCATTTCCAATACATCTGGTGATTGACAGGATGGCCCATGAAGCCATCTTCAGAATATCTAGAGAAGGCGCAGGTAATGAGAGAATTAGGTGTCAGAGAGTCTGGAGCTCTTTGAGTAACTACATCTCATCTGCGAACCTTCCTAGTGATGTAATGGTCAAGAAAGTATAAGTACTGAGAAAAACTTTAGTACGATGCTATGCAAAAAAGAGGAATGGGAGCGGGAATACACTGAACAAAATTTCAAAGAAAATACTGTTACATGGTATACAGATGGTTCTAAAACCAACACGGGTTCAAGGGGCCAAAGCCAAGTGTGCACTATCGTTACGCTCCTGTGTGAGTGTTCTGCAAGCAGAAATATTAGCAATCGAAAGATGTCTAGACATTAATCTAAAGAGAAACTATCAGAATTGCAACATAACTATTCACTCAGATAGTCAAGCTGCTATTAAAGCACTGAATTCCTATGTCATCGACTCAAAGTCAACATGGGAATGCCGGAGCAAACTCAATGAGGTAGGCAAGAAAAAGTCTCTTTGATCTGGGTTCCTAGTCATTCGGGAATTACAGGTAATGAAGGGGCCAACAAACTTGCCAGAGAGGGAGCTCGGAAACCACTCACTGGCCCAGAACCTTTCTATAGTATAGGAAAATATACCTACAAGAAAGAGTTTCGGGAAAAGGAGAAAACTGAAAGAGAAACACTCTGGCAGAATCTCCCAGGGTTGGATCACTCCAAAAAGTTCCTTCGGAGTTTTGATACTGCAAGATCCAAAAGATATTTGGATCTCAGTAAGAACCAACTATACCTCCCCACTGGCTTTCTTACAGGGCATTGTCGCCTCAGAAAGCACTTGCTGAGAATGGGCGTATCGGACACTGACGAGTGTAGATTCTGTGGGGAGGAGGAAGAAACTCCTATTCACCTAGTCACAGAATGCTTTGGCATTGTAAGCCAAAGAAAACAATGCTTTGGTCAAGAGACCTGTAGGAGTGAGGAATTAGCCTCACTGAAGCCTTCCGAGATATTGGATTTCATGCGATCTCTGGGACTGGAAGGCGAGCTGTAAAGCTTTGTCAGGGGGCACAATAGACCATAAGGTCGCAGTGGACTGTAACCCCTTTTAAACTATCAACTATCATTTCCAATATGGATTTTTCATGTTATGTTTGAATGCGATTTGAACAAAGTCTGTTTACCTATGAGTTTTTTTGTCAAAGTACATTTTGAATTTGTTTTTTTCGAACTTTTCCTGTTATATCAGGTGCCTTGTGTAGTCACTCTCATAAATGATTATTTGAAATTCTAGTAGAAGACTACAAAATTTCACAGATGATGAGCAGAGCCCTTGCTCCAGAGACTCTCCAGAAGATTCCTAGTAGAAATAATGAACAGATACTCTAAATCAGTCTCACAACCCCCGTCTGCATTGACAGTTGTTGCCTCTCGGCAATAGCTGAACCGATAAATTATTAATTTCTCTTCGAGAAGAAGTTTCGGAATCATCTCGGTGAGTAACGCGAGTCCTTTGTTCCATCGTAATAACCGGATGTATATCATTTTCCGGATTAAAGCGGAGGAAATTATGGCTAGGCCTTCGTTTTGCCTTTGTGGAAATTGCGGGCATTTATACTTAAATGCTCCTCAGCGTTCACAAAGCAGTAGATGTCCTACAATCTTCCCGGTAGTGCAATACAGAAGCGGTCATACAGAAGCATTTCACGAACTGGTTGTTTCCTAACATTTTTCTCCTAAAACTGCCCAAGAACAATTAATTAAATCAGAATCTAAAAATTTTCTTTCTTGTCTTTATGGTGGGATTCCAAACGTCACCTTGAATGTTTTTCGAATACTCCTACAATGAAAGGAGAAAAACGATTGAAAAAATTTTTATTGGTAATGCCAAAATTTGAAGAGCGAAAGGAACAACCACAAGAAGGTGAAAAGTTAATTCCATCGTTTAGAAGAAGTCAGTAGATCTGGAAAGACGAAACGAGAATGGTCTTCCAGGTTACTCGAAAAAGTACTAAGAAGATACTGCGAAGCGGTAGTGAAGTAGATCTAGAGATACGGTACGGAAAAGTCCTGCAAATTTCTCGGAAAAGTATAAAAAGGGTACTTCGAAATTGGGTCTTGGAACGGGCGATGGTTTAAGTCAGTTGAGGAAAATGATAGAGTCTTATTTTTTTAGTTGGAGTATTATAAGGGGGTTTCAAGGAGTGGAAAAACCGAAGTAGTAGGGTTTTTCGAAAAAGGGGACTTTTAATTATTAATTAGCATTGTGGAGTGGGGAAGCGCGATCGGAAATTACTGTATCTGTTGCGCAACTTGAGGGATTGTTATTTCAGAGAACTAGAATCATTTCTACGAAAGGAGGATATCAGAAGGTCATAGCTTCTCAATTTTGAATGTTTGAGAAAGTTTCAGTCCAAAAGTCTTGAAATCTCTCATCTCCTCACATCTTTTTTTTTCATATTTATTTCATTTTGGATTTTGGGGATTTAGTTGATCAAGTTAGTAGTTTTTTTTTCAGTGAATAAATTGTGTTAGCCTTTCCGATATACAGACGTATGAACAATCAGTTTATACTCACTTTTCATTAAATTTTTATTCATTTTCGGATTTAATTGAAAGTGATTCAGTGCAACAATTTGTGATGTTGTAATATCCATTACGTTTCATACCAGCTATAAAAATATTTTATTTCACGATCATACTTGTATTTTTATACAGGGTGTAAAAAGTTGACGGCCTATTAGGCGTTTTCGGAAAACTGAACCTATTTTTGAAATCTGAAAATTGGGATTATTTTATTGTTTGACATGATCTACTGAGCTGAAATATTTTTTTTGCTTTTTTTGTATCCAATTTCTATAGAGTATTCAATTCTGAATATATTCGTTTTCAAATCGTTGCATTCGTCAAAATACTTTTCAAAATATCGGGAAAAAACTGAAGAAAAAGTGGAGATAAGAGTATTCGGTATTATGTTTGTTATTCCTATTATGAATATCTTAAGCACAAACCGTTTTCAAATTTTTGAAGTCGGAAGACTATGAAAATATTGTACATTTCTAGAATTTTCAAAAACTCGTCAGAGGGTGTTTCAAATTTTGGGTCCAAAAGTAGGAACAAGATTGGCTCATAACTTTCGTTTTTCGAATTAGAACCCTATTTTTTATCATTGCGTTGGATTCTGCGGAGAAAAACAATGATAGTGTTCTATCATATTAAAGATTCTAAAATGAATAATTCTTGAGTTTTGTAGGAATTTCTGATTGTATGTCATACGTAGAGACAAATTGATAAAGTCTGTTTCCTATCAACAATTATCTGAGGTCATGGAAGATAAATTATTGCAATGATTCACTAGTGACAACTTTTTTTAATTCATTCATCATTGTTGATATGACACAGATTTTTTGAATTTGGCGCTACGTACGACATGAAATCAGAAAATACTAAATAACTCAAGAATTATTCATTTTGGTAGTATTAACATGTTGAAACATAATAATCATTTTTCTTCACAGAATACAAGGCAAACATGAAAAAATTAGGTTCTAATTCAAAAAACGAAACATATGAGCCAATCTTGATCCCAATTTTTGACCTAACATTCGGAACACCCTGTGACGAATTTTTGAAAATTCTAGGAATGTGCAATTTCTCCACAGTCTTCAACTTCAAAAATGTGAAAACGGTTTGTGTTTAAGATATTCAGAATAGGAATAACAAACATAGTTCCGAATACTTTTATCTCATCAGTTTGTTTCCCGATATTTTGAAAAGTATTTCGACAGATGCAACGATTCAAAAACAAATTGAATACTCCATCGAAATTGTATGAAAAAACAGAAACGTCTGATAAGCTATCTAACTTGGTACACCCTGTTTATTATAATATCAGAAAACGAAAAGAGCAGCTAATCGATTACATTTTTCGTATACAAATTTTATTTCTGTCATTCTCATGGAATAAACATAATGAATGTGATTTCAATTTTCTTTAGATTCTGATCCCCACCTCCTAATTACATGTGATGTGTTATAAAATTAAGAAGCCTTTCTCACTCTTCAAAAAAAGGCGTCTGTATGACCGTCTGTTCTTCGGTTTTTTTATCATTTGAAGAGGAAAAAGTTTTCTTGTCTAAACAAGAGTTTTATTTTTTGACAACTTATTTTTTTATATGCACTCTCGATTCTAACATGAATCATAGCAACAATAACTAATAACAATGAAATTGTGTTCAAAATCGGGGGTGTTCTGATTTTGTTAAATTACTGTGAAGGACTGTACCCAGATAATTGAGTGGGAGATGGTAGTGTAAAAACATTTATTGACATCATTCACAATCATAAAATGAATAAGTCACCCGCATGAATTTAATACAGTATAAAATGCAGATATTAAAGTCATCCATAAACTTAGAGTGAATTATTCAACTAAAAACAGAGGTAATCTAGATATGTTCGAAATGAGAGGTCAGATGAAGTCAGACTTAGACTTTGAGATAGTTCCATTAATTCAAAATTAAACAGAGCGTTTACAGAGATGATGCAATTGAAATTGATTGCGAGAGCCTCTTTATTTCATCAGAAAAACAGAAGGTTGAATAATGAATTGTTAGAGTAGGCTCAGTTGTAATAAAAGTGAGATCAGGCCTTAGAGGAGATACGTGTATTGAAAGCTTAGTAGTCTTAGTCTGTTCTTCATTGAGATTATTACAAATGTGAGACTATCATGATTGAGAAATCAATATTTATGATCTATAACGTTGGTCTATAAAGAGAATGCTAATTAATCAATTGAGACGACATTTACAGTGACAAACTGCTTTTAGTAAGCAGGGTTAGTGTTCATCAGAAAAATAGAGGCTACAATTGACAATTATAAAGATTATAACATGAGAGTTCTATGTATGAATTAAAACCACCAACCCTTTGGTTCGAGAAAGCAGAAGGCTTGAGATCTTACTTGCTAAGTGCTTAAGATGAATGAAATTGAGAATTTCTTATTTATAATGAGGAGTTCATACCAGTTGAATGGTTTTATCAATATTCGAGGAGACCACTCAAGGTGAAGCAGGGACTGAGACTGTCAATCAGGTTCAATGTTTGAGCTACTTGATCGTTCAAATACTTCAGAGAAGTTCACTTGGTTTTATTGAGAGAGAAGAGTGCTTCCATGATTCACCTTTGCGTTTGAGGATTTTCATTCATCTGAAACTCGAGAACAATAATTGGCAAGGGTTATGAGAAGTGAATAGTTGAGAAATGAGATGAATAGATTAAGATAATGAGATGCACATGAGAATATAACAAGTCAGTACTTATTACCACAGAGAATGTTCATTCTTGGAGCAAGTAATCATTTCCATGTAAGGAGTCTAGAAATATCTGAAAAATCTATGAGAACTGCAAAAATATACCAATATTTTTATAGATTTTCATGATCTGAAACAAGGACAAATTTTCAAACTTCATGAAAAGCAGGAAAATAACATGGAAAATGCAAAAATTGATATTTCTGAGAATTCACCTACCTTTTGATTATCTAATTCGAGAAATGAACGAGATGAACAGTGATTATGCGAGGTGACTTTTTGAAAATTCTAATTGACAATATTAGCGCAAGAGGAGGTCTATTCACAGGCAGAGCTGGATTAAAAAAGAGCACGATTAATTGATTCAACTAATGAACTCAATCTGTCAGCTGATTAATACATAGAGGAGACTAATTCGACGCGAGCAGTCAATCAGCTGACCATAGAGCTGTACGGATTGGAGTGGGCGTGGCGCTGCGATGTAACCATAAGCGTAGCTGCGGATGAGGTCTGAGAGGTGCAATGCTCAATTTTCAACAGTTATAAAATTAAGAAGTCTCTCTCACTCTTCAAATGAAGAAGTCTGTATGACCGTCTGTTCTTTGGTTTTTATTTTTTGACAACTTCTTCTTTTAATACACACTCGATTTTAACATGAATCCTAGCAACAATAACTAATAACAATGAAATTGAAAGTTCGTAGTAACAACGTCATAAAAGGGACTCAATTTTGAAATGATAACAAAAAGAACCACTTTCAAGGGTAAATGACTTAGATCCTTCAGACTAAAAGATGATGAAAATTATTTTCTCGTCAGACGTTCCTACTATCATCGTTTTCGTATAATGAAAATTTATGTTAAGTCAGTGCAAACCGGAAACAATTGGCAGCCATATTGGTGAACCTTTCCTTGTTTATTCAAACGATCAAACCGATATAGCAGCAACCCTCCCTCACCTGAAATACATATAAAAACAACCCACTTTCGTCGTATACCTAAACAAATTACAATTTTCATAATTCACGACCCATCCTTATTCCAGGAGAAAGCGCTGGAGGGCTACTGCAAAAAGGTCCAGCAATTCTGCCCGCCGGGCAAGCCGGGTCTCCTCGGACCACCCGGTATTCCGGGGGTGAAGGGGGAGCGAGGAGACAAAGGATTTCCAGGCATCCCGGGTCCCATGGGACTCAGAGGTACGTATCTCGAATATATTATTCATAATAGGATCGTTTGATCGAAAAAAATTCATTACGTCCCTTCGATATACCCGGAGAAATTCATTTTGCGACGATATCGTTAGGAATCTTCGGTATTACCGTGTGAAGAGAACGACGGGAATAATGGGAGTCTTGATTTGAGAACGCGGAATTGGAAATTATGAGAATATTCGTCTGTGCTGAAGAAAATTCTTCATGAACCTTGTTGTTGATTTGAATAGATTGTAGGTTTCGAGGGTATTTCCTCAGTAATGTAGGATTTTTACTGCTTTTAGGGAGTATATATATATATATATATATTTCCTTATGAAAAAGAGAGCTAAAATAAAACAATGAATGTTGAAACAAAAAGTACCTGAGCTGAGGTAAAAAAAGAACGGGCTATCATAACATTCTTCGTATGATACTATAGAATCATACGATACTATCATCACTAGTATCATACGATACTATACAACCAGGGGAAAAAACCTCCCCGTAAAAAAATAACATAAAATATTAAATATCAGGAAAATCTTGAAAGACAGTGTGATCGTCTTCATGTTATCCGTCGATGGGCTCGGATAAACAGATTGTTCCGAAAACGACTCGCAATTCTTAATCTGAAATGAAAAAAGGCGAAAGCAGAAAAAAAAACGATCATTCAGAATAAATCAAATGCATTTAATGCTTTAAAAACATCCACATTCAGATTTCTTGGCCAAATAATGTTCGGAGTTTTTGAATATTTATGACAGAAATGTCACAAAATTTGAAAGAAATGAACAAAACTCCATCAATTTCCCCTTTCCCAATCTGTTGGAAATTACGAACTGATAATTTTTCAGCTACACTTGTAAAAAATCAATTAATACATAACCTTTCAACTGTCCTCTTTCACGAAGAATTTTTTCTGTTGCCGTGTGGGTTTCTTGCAGAAGAATCACTTCGATACCATGTTCATCAGCTAATTTGGAGACGTAATCACACTTGTCTTTCGAAATTCCTTCGATATTCAAATTCGAAATCCACAAATTCTAGGCACCAGGTAATTTAAACGAATGTTCAAAGAATAGATCCAAAAACATTGACAACGAAGAACTCCGGATGTCAGTCACTGAACCCACTGATGTCATCATTTGATTCAAATGAATTTGTATCGCTTAACTAGCTTCCATATATTCTGCTGAGTCTGGGAATCGCGTTTCAAGATAACGTCTTTGCTCTAGTTGTTTGTATTTTTCAACCACCCAAAAGCAACCCCCATCTGTTCTAAATCTTAATATTAAACTAAGTCGGCCATATTGTTGGTTACACCATTTATAACTCAAGATTGGATGAACTGTTTGTTATGAAAGATTTTTTGTTGGATTCTTCTACGGTGGGGTTAACATAAAATACATTAAAACTTTGAAAACTTTGATGAAATGGAAAAAAATAGGAAATTAATTCCTCCTTGCGAATAACGCCAGTAGATGTCACTACGGTTAAGAGCGGTAGAGCTCTTTCTTCTGATTTCATATATTGAGATTATCTCTGGTAGTTTTCTAAAAATATAGTTATTTTCTTCTGAATCTAAGACAGTTGTTGAATGCCACACGAGAACGATGCGATTTTTTCATATCAAAGGAACCGTGGATAATGAAACACCTGATATTTATATTATTTATTTATTAACTGAAAGTTCAATTAGGGATTCAAATGACCCCTATTTACTTCTAGACAGAGTCGATATCTTTTTTTGAAGTTTTTGAGGATTTTTCTCAACATTTATAGAATATATTGAGGTTGTCAATTTCTTCTTCTATTCTGAATTTAATGTCTTCAATATGTTGCGGACGGGCATTTCATATTTCAAATATTCCCATAAAAAAGTGTCCAATGATGTTAAGAAGGGACTATCAGGTGACCATAGAATTGAACTTCGATATAAATAAATCACAGCATTCTCGAGTGGAATTCTACACCTGCCTAAGATTTAGACAAAAAAAAAACCACTAATTTTCAGAAACTGTCGAAAAAAACCTTAATAAAGTATATATAAATATTTGAAATCAGAAGAAAGAGCTCTACCGATTAGGAAAATAAAATACAGGGTGTACCATTTGAAAAACAACAATTTACATATAATTTTAGGTTAACGGTGCCTTAATGCAATTCTTAGTTCTGAATTCTGAATGCCCACAAAATATACTGCAAATTTGCCCATTTGAACTTTTGCGTACTACCAATATTAACTGAGATATCTATTGTGTAATATATAATCATCACCCTGTACATACCTATTTCATTGCAATTAAATTTTTTGTATATTCTGTACTTTTGTATTTTTTTGTATTTCACCTGATATATTTCCTTTGAAAAAAAAAACAACTTTATTCATCTCTAAGGTGGAACAATGTTTACCGGGCCAGCTATCTTATCTAATTGCCAATTGCCACTCCACTACCAGATCCCTTTCGCTCTTTAGTTTCTGGGATAGTAATTTATTCTAAACAGTTCTTGGCCAACATTCAAAAATTTAACAGCTGTTTCCAGACGACAACGTTTGGCGCAACACATACTGTAAAGGACAATTTTATGTCCACTTTCAAGATATTATACCATAATAGTTTATTATAATATTAAAGTTGCTTTTTTGAGGCAGTACAAAGTCTGCCGGGTCAGCTAGTTATTCATGATAGAATCGTTTGATCGAAAAAAATTCATTACGTCTCTTCTTCGTTCGGTTCGATGTACTCGGAGAAATTCATTTCGCGACGATATCGTTAGGAATCTTCGGTATTACCGTGTGAAGAGAACGACGGGAATAATGGGAGTCTTGATTTGAGAAGGCGAAATTGGAAATTATGAGAATATTCGTCTGTACTGAAGAAAATTCTTCATAAACCCTGTTGTTGATTTGAATAGATTGTAGGTTTCGAGGGTATTTCCTCAGTAATGTAGGATTTTTACTGCTTTTAGGGAATATATATACAGGGAGGCCATTTGAAAACGAAACAGACGAGATTACAGACGAAATAAATTTTTTCGATAGAAATGCTCGGACAGGTCGATTTCTGTTTCGAGGGGGACAACTTAAGGTGTAGGTTACGGACGCATAGCGCTTCAACCCTTGCTACTACAACCCTCACCCCCAATTTTTGAATAGGGAAGATGGGGTGAGTGGTACCTCATTTGAAAGGTATTTTTATACTGATTTCAGCACAGTAATTGTTTTTTCATTTTATGCATTAGTTCTCGAAATATTCTTGACTAAGCATTTGAAAATGAAGTGGTGTTTTCATGGCACTTGTAGTGTTTTTTTGTGAAAAACCTTTCAAATGAGGTACCACTCACCCCATCTTCCCTATTCAAAAATTGGGGGTGAGGGTTGTAGTAGCAAGGGTTGAAGCGCTATGCGTCCGTAACCTACATCTTAAGTTGTCCCCCTCGAAACAGAAATCGACCTGTCCGAGCATTTCTATCGAAAAAATTTATTTCGTCTGTTATCTCGTCTGTTTCGTTTTCAAATGGCCACCCTGTATTTCGAGAACTAATGCATAAAATGAAAAAACAATTACTGTGCTGAAATCAGTATAAAAATACCTTTCAAATGAGGTATCACTCACCCCATCTTCCCTATTCAAAAATTGGGGGTGAGGGTTGTAGTAGCAAGGGTTGAAGCGCTATGCGTTCGTAACCTACATCTTAAGTTGTCCCCCTCGAAACAGAAATCGACCTGTCCGAGCATTTCTATCGAAAAAATTTATTTCGTCTGTAATCTCGTCTGTTTCGTTTTCAAATGGCCACCCTGTATATATATTTTCTTATGAAAAAGAGAGCTGAAATAATACAATAAATGTTGAAACAAAAAGTACCTGAGCTGAGGTAAAAAAAGAACGGGCTATCATAACATTCTTCGTATGATACTATAGAATCATGCGATACTATCATCACTAGTATCATACGATACTATACAACAAGGGGAAAAACCTCAGCCGAAAAAACCTGTCTCCCTGTAAAAAAAATAACATAAAATATCAAATATCAGGAAAATCTTGAAAGACGTCAGTGTGATCATCTTCATGTTATCCGTCGATGGGCTCGGATAAACAGATTGTTCCGAAAACGACTCGCAATTCTTAATCTGAAATGAAAAAAGACAAAAGCAGAAAAGAAACCGATTATTCAGAATAAATCAAATGCATTTAATGCTTTAAAAACATCCACATTCAGATTTCTTGGCCAAATAATGTTCGGAGGTTTATGAATATTTATAACAAAATTTGAAAGAAATGAAAAAAAACTCCATCAATTTCCCCTTTCCCAATCTATTGGAAATTACGAACTGATAATTTTTCAACAAAACAAGCTAAACTTGTAAAAAATCAATTAATACATAACCTTTCAACTGTCCTCTTTCACGAGGAATTTTTTCTGTTGCCGTGTGGGTTTCTTGCAGAAGAATCACTTCGATACCATGTTCATCAGCTAATTTGGAGACGTAATCACATTTGTCTTTCGAAATTCCTTCGATATTCAAATTCGAAATCCACAAATTCTAGGCACCAGGCAATTTAAACGAATGTTCAAAGAATAGATCCCAAAACATTGACAACGAAGAACTCCGGATGTCAGTCACTGAACCCACTGATGTCATAATTTGATTCAAATGAATTTGTATCGCTTAACTGGTTTCCATCTATTTTGCTGAGTCTGGCAATCGCGTTTCAATATAACGTCTTTGTTCTAGTTGTTTGTATTTTTCAACCACCCAAAAGCAACCCCCATCTGTTCTAAATCTTAATATTAAACTAAGTCGGCCATATTGTTGGTTACACCATTTATAACTCAAGATTGGCTGAACTGTTTGTTATGAAAGATTTTTTGTTGGATTCTTCGCTACGGTGGGGTTAACATAAAATACATCAAAACTCTGAAAAATTTGATGAAATGGAAAAAAAATAGGAAATTAATTTTCTTCTTGCGAATAACGCCAGTAGATGTCTCTACGGTTAACAGCGGTAGAGCTCTTTCTACTGATTTCAAATATTGAGATTATCTCTGGTAGTTTTCTATAAATATAGATATTTTCTTCTGAATCTAAGGCAGTTGTGGAATGCCACACGAGAACGATGCGATTTTTTCATATCAAAGGAACCGTGGATAATGAAACACCTGATATTTATATTATTTATTTATTAATTGAAAGTTCAATTAGGGATTCAAATGGCCCCTATTTACTTCTAGGCAAAGTCGATATCTTTTTTTGAGTTTTTGAGGATTTTCCTCAACATTTATGGAATATATTGAGGTTGTCAATTTCTTCTTCTAATCTGAATTTAATGTCTTCAATATTTTGCGGACGGGCATTTTAAATTTCAAATATCCCCATAAAAAAGTGTCCAATGATGTTAAGAAGGGACTATCAGGAGACCATAGAATTGAACTTCGATATAAATAAATCACAGCATTCTCGAGTGGCATTCTACAGCTGCGTTAGATTTAGACAAAAAAAAACACTAATTTTCAGAAACTGTCGAAAAAAACCTTAATAACCTATATATAAATATTTGAAATCAGAAGAAAGAGCTCTACCGATTAGGAAAATAAAATAAAGGGTGTGCCATTTGAAAAACAACAATTCACACAGAATTTTTAGGTTGACGATGCCTTAATGCAATTCTTAGTACTGAATTTTGAATGCCCATAAAATATACTGCAAATTTGCCCATTTGAACTTTTGTGTACTACCAATAATAACTGAGATAGCTATTGTGTAATATATGAACATCACCCTGTACATACCTATTTCATTGCAATTAAATTTGTGTATATTTTGTACTTTTGTATTTTTTTGTATTTCACCTAATATATTTGCTTTGAAAAAAAAACAACTTTATTCATCTCTAAGGTGGAACAATGTTTACCGGGCCAGCTAGCTTATCTAATTGCCAATTGCCACTCCACTACCAGATCCCTTTCGCTCTTTAGTTTCTGGGATAGTAAATGATTCTGAACAGTTTTTGGCCAACATTCAAAAAATTTAACAGCTGTTTCCAGACGCCAACGTTTGGCGCAACACATACTGTACAGGACAATTTTATGTCCACTTTCAAGATATTATACCATAATAGTTTATTATAATATTAAAGTTGCTTTTTTGAGGCAGTACAAAGTCTGCCGGGTCAGCTAGTTATTCATGATAGAATCGTTTGATCGAAAAAAATTCATTACTTCTCTTCTTCGTTCGGTTCGATATACCCGGGGAAATTCATTTCGCGACGATATCGTTAGGAATCTTTGGTATTACCGTGTGAAGAGAACGACGGGAATGATGGGAGTCTTGATCTGAGAACGCGAAATTGGAAATTATGAGAATATTCGTCTGTACTGAAGAAAATTCTTCATAAACCTTGTTGTTGATTGGAATGGATTGTAGGTTTCGAAAGTATTTCCACAGTAATGTAGGATTGATACTCTGGTTTGAGGGAATAACTAGGCACAAGGTAATTTAAACGAATGTTCAAAGAATAGATCCAAAAACATTGACAACAAAGAACTCCGGATTTCAGTCACTGAACCCACTGATGTCATAATTTGATAAGTTTTCGTCAAATGAATTCGTCTCAAAATCTTGTTCAACAACTTCTAAAGTAGCTTCCGTTTATTCTGCTGATTCTGAGAATAGTGTTTCAAGAAAACGTCTATTTTTATGATTAGTTTACGTCTAATTACTAATTAATTCTCGTCAAATCGGTTTTTCTGAACCTCATCTAATAATTGTCAACATCTAATGATGTTACGTATTTTTCTTCAAGAGATACTTCTTGGTATCTTCTCCCCCACGCTACAATTCAACCCTCAAGTTATTAATTTCCCATGATTCTCGACTTTTCGAGTCGACACCTGCAAGCACTTCAAAAATCTTGAGTTAGCGTCAAGTGGTGCACTTGAGTTTAGGACCGTAAGTAAAAATTAAAAACTACAATTAACTAACTCAATTCAAATTGATTAATTAAATCATGAATTGATTTGATTCGAAAATTGATAGGATCTGAGGTCAGTATTGACAACCACAAAACGAAAAATATAACTGAAAACAATGCTGTAATGAGAAAAAGAAAATTCTTTGCCTTTACGAAGGCACATCGAGAACATTTTTGAAACATAGATGAATTCAAAATAGTAATCATCGAAATGAATACCATTTTCAATTCCCAGGCTCAGAGATCTTTTATCATGAGGTTGGAGAAATGATATTAGATTTTGTCACTGAGATGAGAGATATACCGAAACCGGTATATCTCTCATCTCAGTGACAAAATCTAAGATCTAATGAGTTCACAACAGCACTACTTTTAGTACTATAATGAACTCATTACGATACTGAAATAGAGAATAATATATTCTAAAAGAAGTTGCAGAATGAGCTCCTATTCCAACACGAATGCGAAATTTGAAAACGAGCGACGATGGAGCGAGTTTTCGATAGCATGAGTGTTGGAATTGCCTTCTGCAACGAGTATTAGACGGTATTTTCTCTATTTCAGTCAATTTTTGTGAAATACTCTCGAAATTCAAATGAAAATTCAGATTAGTGACTTTTGTATGGCAGTTGGTGTGACATACGAAATTTGACAGATCACGGAATTTGAATTGATTTGATTCGAAACTTGATTCAATCAGGGGTCAGTACTGACAACCATAAGACGAAAAATATAACTGAAAACAATGCTGTAATGAGTTTCATTACAGCACTACTTCTAGTACTGTAATGAACTCATCACGATACTGAAATAGAAAAACAATATTTATAATCTACACTTCTCGCAACAATTAAAAGAACAGAAAAATTTTCAAAATTTTTTGATGTTTTTCAACAGGCTGTATCTCAGTGAAAAATGGTCATATAAGAAATAAAAAAATCAACTTTTGAAGCTTGAAGACTCTAATTTCTTAATTTATTGGTTAACAATTTTTCAGAGTACCGTTAGCCATTCAATCCTCGGATAAAGCACGAAGAAAAATTTCTTCAAATAAAATTTTTTTTTTTTTTGCTCTATGTGCTTGAAAAAATTTTTTGAGCTAAACCGATGCAAAGGCCGCATAGCCTGTTTATTCAGCTCTAAGTTGTTTTTTACTACCCTCGGAAATGACCATTTTTGTTCCTTACACTCGAGCTATTCTTTTTGAAAATTATTATTTCAATTTTTTCAGTTATTGATTGATTTTATATTCTTTTCGAGTGAGAATTTTTTTGCAAGAAAAAATTTTCAAAAATTTCTAAAATTTGTGTAGGCCTTTTTTTACGATTGAATGGAAATAGTTAAATTTTGTTCTGAAAATATTGGAAAAAAAAATTTTCTTTCAGTGAAAAAAAAATTTTCTTTCAGTGAAAAAAAAAATTCTTCAGCGAGAATTTCTATTTTTTTCCTGATATTTTCAGAAAAAAGCATTTCCAAATATGTATTCAAGATTTTTGAAAAAATTTCCTTATTTAATTTTTATCATCTTCAAAACATTCAAAATTGAGTATTTATATTTGATTCTTGAAAGGAAAAGGTCAAGTTTAAGGAACGGAAACCATGTTCCCTTAATTCCTTCAGAATTTCAATCAATCTGTCCAGGAAAACCGCTGAATCGATCGGTTTACCGATTTGTAAGGGCTTTTGGGGTACATTAGGCTGTAAAATTGTCTTATAACCTTAGCTTTCGCACCAATATTGTCGAAGATATAGTCCGTTAACCAACAAATGGCAAAATGGCATTTTCTTGCTCCTTTTCCACTTTATCGTTATAGATAAAAAAAAAAAATTTTTATAGAACATGAACAATTTTTGTAGTAAATTTTCTGCAGAAAAAGAAACCGGCTGTCGGTTTGCTATTCTTTCAGTAGTTCCGGAGATATCGGCAGTTGAGTGAGAAGGGGTCCTTTTGCATTCAAAATTGAATATCTTGAAAATTTTTTTATTCGCGTAGAGCAAAAAAAAAAAATAAAAAAATTGAAATTGTTGAAAAACACCAAAAACTTCGGACATTTTTTGTGTTCCTTTAATTATTGCAAGAAGTATATTTAATTTAGAACCTACAGAAAGAGAGTAGATAGTGAAGGTTTTTCTTTTACTAGGAATGCCAGGACTACCCGGAAGTAAAGGTGCCCAGGGACGGCCAGGTCTCGACGGTAGAGATGGTATACCGGGTGAGCCAGGCTTGGATGGAATGCCTGGCAGGAATGGACACGATGGGAAAGATGGCTCTCCTGGAATTCCAGGAAGGGATGGAAAAGATGGAGTTGATGGTGAATTTTACTTTCGAGTTGATTTTTGATTAATATACAGGCAGCTTTTTTTTATGACATTCAAATGGGAAATTTTTACTTCATCCTAACTTACCAATAATTTTCTAGGACGACAAGGTCCCACTGGTCCCCAAGGACCTCAGGGCCCTCCTGGATCCAAGGGTGAGTGTTTGAAAATATGAAATTTTTTTCAATAAAATTTCGGAAAGTGTTTATTCGGGATATCCGAGAATGATTTTTTATCATCTAATCTTTGAGTTAGGAGAAAAATCTCTTATTATTGGGAATCTACAGGGTGATCCGGAGGGGTCCATTGAGGAATGTTCACAGGTATGCAAAATCGATCGAAACTTCTTCACAGTATAACCTATATGTATATGAAATCACTAGTCTTTGTTTCAGTCGAAAAGACCTAGTAGTTCGGATTTTACAACCCCGTGAATATTCAATTCCTCGCGGCGATGTGACGTCATACAACATTCGCAAATCGCACTCCGTGAGACGAGAGGCCCTTATATTGGACCCGGCTACGTACTGAACCTCGCAAGTCGTTGGATGTAAAGTGACGTCACACGGATCTATCGAACTCATGTTGATAACTCGATATCTCCGGCGCTATTTGAAGTATTCAAATAATTTTTGGACACAATATTTTCATTTTTCACGGAGAATAGGAATATGTAGAAATTGAAAAATGTGAACATTCCTCAATGAGGAATACATGGTAGCGAACGTGTTAAAAATATCAGGGGGTGAATTTGAGATTAATTTTGCAGGTTGAAAAATCACCCTGTACATTCCCATTTCAATCATTCAACTACCTGTTTCAGATTCTACTACAAGAAGAAGGTGTTCTTTTGTTTCTTGGCACACCTCAAGTTTTCTTAGAAATTTTTTTTTTAAAAAGAATAAAGCAGATAAAAATAGTAATGCTGTATCGTCCAAGGATGCAATACACTTCCTCAGTACTGAAGTAGTTTTCCCAAATTCGCAATTCATTTTAAATCGCTCATATTCTGATGCATGAAATCATTTAATTTAGAAAATATTTTTATCCAACTACGTGAGCGTAAGGTGAAAAATTCAGTCGCTGGACATCACTTCTCTATTATACAATAGTTCTTATAGTTACGAAACGGCCAAGTCACTTATTTTTACCAAGGCATAGAGTTTCTGAAATAAGGATTTGTGAAGATGAAGAGTGTAGAGTTAGCAGCTAGGCTCTATATGAGATCTGATACCTTTTTGACAATGTTAGAAATACGACCTTGTCTTGACAATATTTTACATGAAAATGTTTTTGGTTGGATTTCAATTCTTTTTGTACTTTGCTTATGACAAAATCCTTTCATTTTGTTTATTTTTCCCCAATGATAATCAAATAAAATATAATTATTGCGAGATCTATTTCAAGTCAAACTAATTCACAATTCACGTTCAAAATGAACAATATACGAAGTATAGAAATATACCTTCACCTACTTAGGTCCAAGCTGCGATGGCGATGTAATTGAGAGCTGTCATTACAACAATTGTATCAAGAATCTTATCATCATTCAATGATCACAACGAGAAATTGCACAATGGAAACAGGGTTGAAGTTATTACAGGGAAATTGTATCTGATACACATTCAAAATGTTCAGTTTTTCCTGAATATTCTTGAATTTTTTTTCAACATCTATATAACAAGCAGTCCTCCGTATATATCAATTTTCAGACGACTAGCATCAAAATTGACGAAAGTCTCGTACAAACTTTTACATCCCCTGGTTCTAAGGGTTAGGGGGTGAAATATTCAAGTTTGAGAATTTTTCCGTTGTTTGTGTACTGAAACTAGCTCACATACCAAATTTCGACTTGATAGGACATCGGGAAGTACCCTAACACTTTTTATGATCATCAGTGAGTGAGTGACGAAATCGGGGGTTTTTGGATATCTATAAAATCTGAAGTGTACGAGCTATGCATTTGGAACTTTGCACGTTTGATAAGTTCACTACTGGCATTATATCCTGAGAATTTTGTTTATCTACTATATTCCAAACTCAAGTTATGAGAGTTCAAGTATACGACGAAACATTTCGAGAAAATATGGGTAGTGTCCCGTCACGGCGCTTCGCTTGGCTAGTCGTAAACAAACAAAAAACTACTAAAATAGAAACTAATACAGTGATTGCCTGGAACAGCATTGGAAAAACATAATTCATGAGCATCGTAAATGAAATTCATGAAGTTATTTCAGGACGTCTTGAAAAGATACATTTTCATCGTCGGGCTACCAGCTGAAACCTCCCTCATTCTGCAACGGAGACATAAAAAGAGTTAATGAGACTCACCAGACCGGGTGTTTTAATTTATTCTTTTCAATATCGAAGCTTTGAAAGCAATCGCAGCGAGTTCTGGTTTTATTCATGGAGCTCGGTTCAGGAACGCTGCTAATTTAGCACAATGCCTCATTTTTCCAAACGTCAACAGCAGAATTGCAAAAAGGAGAACAGCCCCACACTCTGAGCCGACTATTAACAGGGTAGTTTTTTTCATCACTCGCTCCGCTGCGTTCTTATTGATGGATGGCTAATTTACACGTTGTTTGTTGGATGTGACTACGAAACAAGTTGACGAATAAATTACGCTTAAATACATGGAACGAACAAGATTATTTGACTTAATTGATCATATGGAATCGTCTGAAAACTAATTTAATCAGTCAGTATATACAGGGTGTCCGGGGAATAACTGTACATACTCTTACCAGAGGTAGAGTTGGACTAGGTGATTACTGATTGACTATAAAAAATTAATTTCTGGAATTCTCTAGAAAGCTACAGGGTGATTTTCCTACTTCATGGAAATACTTAGACTATCATAAAATCCAAACTAATTGACGGATATTATTGAAACTTATAAGGTTATTGGCACATGCTAAGGTCGAGTCAGAATGATATCAATTATTTGATTATTCCAGGGCCGGACTCATTAATCTTCATTTAAACTGTTCAGGGTAAAACGAACACTTTGTATTTCGAATTACAAATAATTGATTTGCTTTTTAGAAAAAAGCTAAATTATGCTCCAATTTGTGATATCGCTTAAAGTTGTCACATCAACAATTATTTTTTCATAAATTTTTGAATTTGGATAAAGTTCAAAAATTGAATTTATTCACCTGAACAGAACTTAGTCATCTTGTGGAGGTCGAAAATAAATAATAAATTTTCTTAAAAAAGTTACTGAAGGTGAGGAAGACTATAATAATTTGTTGATATACTGGATGGTCACCCCAGACGCGGATCTCATTGCGATGGAGTAAATGAAGATATATTTCGAAAAAAAATTGGTGAAGTGTATAAGGTATACATAAGCATATTCCAAAATCATTAGTATGTATACCGGGTGTTCGACAACAAAGATATAGACCAAAGTGTTCTTCCAATGTAAAAACCTCTAACTGAATTAGTAAATCGAGGAGTATCTCCAGATTTCAACTCGCTAGAATATTTTTTATGGGAAAAATTGAAGGATATGGTATGTTTTGAAGAAATCCAGTCAAGAGAAGAGCTGATGAACAGAATTATCAACTGTTGCGATATTTTAAGAAATAATGGCGATATGATTCGCAAGGCTGCATCCAATCCGAACACGGCTAGAGAAATGTATAAAAGCTAATGGTTTTCATTTCAAACCACTTCTGAAAGAACGTCGACTCAGCAATTCATTCGTTCCTATTTTCATTTTTATTAGGTACGCTTTACTGTATTTTAGTTTCTTTCATTTGTCATTGTTTCGTAATGGAATGTGCTTATTGAAGCTCTGAACTTTTTCGAAAATTTTCCACTAATACTTTCGCATTTTATATTCAAACATGAGATTTTCAGTTCTCTTCATGATGAAAATTTCAATTTTTCAAACTTTATATTAATTCAAAAATTCATAAAAAATTAATTGTTGATGTCACAACTTTGAGTGATATCTCAAATTGAAGCATAATTTAGCTTCTTTCTAAAAAGCGAATCAATCATTTGTAATTCGAAATACAAAGTGTTTGTTTTACTCTGAACACTTTAAATGAAGATTAATGAGTCCGGCCCTGGAATAATGAAATAATTGACATCTTTCTGACTCGACCTTAGCATGTGCCAATAACCTCCCAAGTTTCAATAATATCCGTCAATAAGTTTGGATTTTATGATGGTCTAAGTATTTCCATGAAGTTGGAAAATCACCCTGTAGCTTTCTAGGGAATTCC
The DNA here is from genome assembly GCA_038502775.1 of Hippodamia convergens. NCBI lineage: Eukaryota > Metazoa > Arthropoda > Insecta > Coleoptera > Coccinellidae > Hippodamia > Hippodamia convergens. The sequence goes on along the minus strand of JAVSIQ010000795.1, from coordinate 751,609 downwards.
AGAAATTAATTTTTTTTAGTCAATCAGTAATCACCTAGTCCAACTCTATCTCTGATAAGAGTATGTACAGTTATTCCCCGGACACCCTGTATAAGAGATATGTTTCGGGATCGGGCCTTTTCAATCTAAAACCAATTATTAAAAGCACAGTTACATATTTTGTCTTTTTGAGATAGAGATCTGTTACCTTTTTTAGTTGTTATTCAATATCCTCTGTTATATCTGCTTCTGTTGCATGTGTCTGTATTAAATGATCAATTAACCCAACACGACATAAGAAACTAGCGGAATAAGTGAATCAACAAACAAGATTATTTGAAATACAGGGTTCTTCCAAAGATGAGAATTTTTTTGACACTAAATAGCATTCATCAGAATGACTCAATATACATCTTTCTCATCGAATATGAACTGTCTCAGATATACGAAAGTCGCAGCATCCTAGGTTCCTCAAGAAATGAACAATTTATGTTCTGTAGATGAGATTAATGTTTTCCTCCATTTCAACTGCAATATACTGCTCCACAAGAGTTAGGGATATCGTATTCAATCGTTTTGAAAATTATGTAATCTTCGAAAAAATCGCTGTAAAATCATTTGAAACTCGGTAACAACTTGAATCGATCCAATAAAAATCAGTATGAGACACTTCGTCAATCTGGCCGCATTTTTTCAAGTTTGGTTCTTTGCTAATGCTTCATGAATGTTCTTATTTTGAAATGGAGTCAGTTTATCAACGGCTTCGATTTGGAACGAGTTTTCTAAAAATACCGAGAGGTAAATCAAGAAACGCTGAGGCTAATAGGGCTATCGGAATGCTACAGGGTGGCCTTACTCAGGTTGTATTAGCGGAAAGGATCTGAGTCAGCCAAAGTGTGATATCTCGACTTTAGAATAGGTTCAGGGAGACAGGTTCCGTGTTGGAAAGACCAAGGCTTGGTGGGCGACGAAAAACAACACCTGTTCAGGATCGTTTCATCACCGTTTCGGCGAGAAGAAAGCCTACATCTACGTGTAGAATGCTACGGAATACTTTTCAAAATGCAGATGGGGTCCAAGTTTCCATCGAAATCATCAGACGAAGTTTGAGAGAGGTGAATCTAGGTTCTAGACGTCCATTAGGAAGAGTTCCATTAACACGTGAACATAAGCGTTAAAGACTGGAATAGGCAAGGCAACATATCAATCGGAACGGTCAATGGCGTAGTGTCCTTTTCACTGATGAATCCAGATATGGACGATTTTCAGATTCTCGAAGAATAAGGGTATGGACAATCCCACGTACCTATACCCCGTAATCATTGCTATGTCCAAGAAGTCCATCCAAAAAAATTTACTAAAAATATCATATCAGAGGAGAAAAACAGACTCTTCACCAATCTACCCGAAATTCTAGATCTGAAATAAAAAAAGACAAAAGCAGAAAAAACTAGTTATTTATAATTAATTAAATGGATTTTGAAGCAACCACCCATTGCAGAAATTCTTCTTAAATTAGTTATGACAGAAATGTCACAATGTTTGAAAGACATGAAAAAACCCAAACAATTTCCCCTTTTCGAATTGTTAAACATAGCAAAACCTATAACACAACAAGCTAAAACCGTGATTTGGACTAAGTGAAAAATCAATGAGTACATATAACTCTCAATTGTCCTCCTTCACGAAGAAGTTCCTCTGTTGCAATTCCGAGAATTGTCAAAAAAAAAAATGAAAAAAAAAATATAATAGAAAATACTCATGGAAAATTAGCTTGATAGTATTCAAGTGCATTTCAACACGACAAAATTTTTTCGAAAATACAAAAATGTTGGGCTAATTTAACATTCATTTAATCCACCGTAAGAGCTGGAGCTACAACACATCCCGCATCGCATAGTCATGTAATAATAATCAACGATGTGTAACTCCACAAACAATTAATTATTCTAATATGTCTCTGTGTAACCCGGTTATCCCTAGGGAATTGTGCGTATTTACACAGCATGCGAGCACACAGCCAACTATTCAATTAGAAAGCTTTCAGGCGGACGCAATTTTTTTTCGGATTCGGAAAGCAATTAATCACATTAATCACCCCACTTCTATTTGATTGATAACTCAAAGACCCCGGTTTCGAAGTGCTCGCTCCAAACACACATAACCTCATTCGAAATTACGTTTACAACTGGATCACTCTACGAGAATGGATTCCTAATTGCTATTAACGTTTATGCAAACCGTCATATTCAGGAAGACAGGACGTATCATTTCATAATTTGAATTTGAATAATTTATGAACGGAATTAGGCGTAATTTTTTCAACGAGATGAAAAAGCTTGATGAATGGGAGAATGTAGAAAGAAAATGGACGAAATTTAATACTCTATGAAACGAAAAAATCATAACATACTTCAGAGCATAAACGATAATGAAACAGCAAGAAATGAAACCATGAGACAAAATCCAGACATCAACGAAACTATAACCAAAGATTATAGAGGATAAAGATGGGAAACGAAGCGGCTACAGTGATGTCAGCGACATCTGTTTTTCAAAAGTAATCGGTTTATGGTTGAAATATTTAATTAGGGTCCATTAGGCATAGATTATATAGAGATTATTAGTAGGCTGTTGTCAATTTTGAAAGAAATACTTTTAAATATTTTTGCTGAATGATGATTGTATTTTCTCGCGTATTGTCCACTGAAATAACTCGAAATCTACAAGAGTAGCACCTAGATCACTCCATAATCTTGGTTTGTGTGTTTTTCTGTTAAAAATTTTGTGTTAGAAACTGGCCGACATTCGAAATGCATGGTGATTTATTGCAGAAATATGCATTCTTTTTATTACCAAAGAGAATGGAAATGTAAGTTTTGAAACTCGTATCATGTAACTGTCTTGTTCATTGCTTTTTATTTTCAGTGGTGTCAAATGGATAGAGGTTTCGGGGCAGAAATATATTGTTCTGGATAATTTGTTTGCGAACCGAATTTTCTTCGGTCTCATTCATTAGATCAAAAAGTTCCACTCATAGAGGCAATGATGGTCAGAAGAACGACTTATAGAGGTGGTGGTTCACTTGACGAACCTTCCAGCAGTTCGACTCATCTACTAGACCCTCTAGACTCATTGAGGTTAAAATACACTGGGTAAGATATGTATGAATCGGGTCCAGAACAACTGTTTGACTTATCGATGTTCGATTTATCGAGAGTTCACTGTATGAATAAGTTCTTGAAATTGTTATAATAAATCTCTAATATGTGAACAAATTTTTGAAATGTTCTCAATTTTATAATTATTGTATTGTAGTTGATTTTACACAATCATTTCAAATAAAAATATAAAGAATCCAAAACGTATTTCATTTGATTCAAAACAATGTGTAGATGGAAAATATAATCCTGATCAAAAAACGTAGCTCTGCTTTTGTTTTGTCGATCAGGATGTTTCTCTAAAAGCTCGACAAAGAATACTCAATTCAATGGAAATTTATGAAAAGTATAATTCGAATTTCGCGCCTATTAAAATGTATTGAATTATGTTTTCAACGCCATCTAGGTGTCAAAAGTAAGAAACTAGCCAAAAATCATAGTCGGATTTTAGTACCACAGATATAAGGGCGTTTCCTATCTTTCTAACTCTATAATCTTTGACTATAACATAATAGGAAAATGACATCGAGCTCTATTGCCAAACTGTGTGAGAACTTGGGAGTAATTATTTGTCTCAGAATAAAATGAAGTTGTGAATTCTTCGAATGATGCATAAAATGCATCAGATACTTCGAAAAATGGGTGAAATATTCAAAACGAAGTCAATCAGCTATGTCTGGAAATTACCCTAGACAGCAAGCTTCTGTACTTCTGTGCAACAAGCATATTGAGTTGGGAGATCATACACAATTATAATTGGAAAAAAAAATCAACGGAATCAAGTATTACTTTTCGTCATAATAGGAAACAGAAAAATGAAAAAAATCAGAAAAGAAAAATACGAAATATATTAATCTATAACTGAAACTTGAATAAATAACATTCTCACATAATGGCAAAATCACAAAACAGGAAATCTACATAAAATCAAAATGTAATATCAATCATTGATATAACTGTGCTTCATCCGAACGAGAAAATCGTAGAAGAAGAAAATAACATAAAGGGATTTTGACATAATTTGTCTCAAATTGAGCACTGTTGGCAGATTTCAATCATCAAATACGTTTTTAAGAAAAAGAAAAATTCTTCACCTTTACGAAGGCCAAACTGAGAACATTTTGGAAACAAAGATGAATTCAAAATAGTAATCATCGAAATGAATATCATTTTCAATTCCCTGGCTCAGAGATCTTTCATCATGAGGTTGGAGAATCGATATTAGATTTTGTCACTGAGATGGGAGATAAACCGGTTTCGGCCTTGTTTGGCTTCATCAGTATCCCATACATTTCAGGTACAATATCTTCATGAAAAACTTTGATATTTGAAGCAATTAGTTGTGAAGTACTGAGTAAAATATTACAAAGTACCAAAGTAGTGACATCCAATTGCGTCAAATTGAAGTTTCACATCTCCAATCAAATGCTAAAAAAGAAATCTGTACTTCCTCTCTCACTGAATGAGATGTTGGCAGTGGCTCTATTCAGAGCGCGCTTGCTAGTTTCTCGAAGTGATGGAAAAAGCCTAATTCGTTTTGCTACTGTGAAGCCAAGTGTTAAAAAAAAAAACACTTGGCCAAGTATTTTTAAGGAAAAAAAACTTGACTTCACAGTCGCAAAAAGAATTGGGCAAAGTGTTTTTAGGAAAAGAAAAACACTTGGCCAAGTATCTTCAAGAAAAAAAAAACTTTGCTTCACAATCGCAAAAAGAATTGGGCTTTCTTCATCACTTTATTCATGCATAATTCTAAATTATGCAAAATTTGCAGAATTCTTAAGAGAATATTGTGTTGATCATATAGTTGATATCTTTTTTTTTTCGTTCAGGTTTGACTGGACCAAGAGGAAGGGCTGGTAAACCAGGAAACCATGGCCTCCCAGGTACTCCTGGCATAACAGCATGGCACACCAAAGTCAATGGCACCTCAGAGCTTTTGATACCTCCTTCTATAGGCAGTAAGTGTTGATTATTCCATCACCAAATATTCAACTGATTCAGTATACATATACGATATTGTAACACTCTTCATGTTTCCAGCATTTACATCGAATAATTCGAGTGTACAACATAAGCTCTTGAGGTTTTTGTCTTTTAGAAATAACATCCAAATTATTGATCATGCTACACCGAAATTCAACAAAGATTCAAAATATCAAGTTTGGGAAAGCGTAGAAGCCTGAATGATATGTGTGTGCTTTTTAGATTAGTAAATATTCTAACTGACAAAGAAACAATATTCAAGCAGAGACAACAAATGAGACGAACAACTACCCACTAAGGGCCGGTATTATAAACGTGTCAACCGACAATTGATACTCAACTTCTGCTTGAAGGCCAGTTTTGGCATATGAAAACCAGTCTTCAACCTGAAGTTGAGTCTCAATTGTCGGTTGACACGTTTATAATACCGGCCCTAAATTTCATCCAAGGTTTTGCATCCTTGTCTCATTGCATTGAACCTATGCGGAGATGGCGCTAGAGCCGCTTTTTGAGCGTTTAGAGCGGGAATTTCGAATTATTCATTTCTGTTTTATTACTGTTTTTATGTATTGGAGCGATTTCGCGCAACCATAAACTAAAAGCTGAAATTTTTGAAATGTGGATTACTGCCGTAGGCAACAATTTTCGCATTAAAACTCAATCAACTTACATATAAAACAACAACTAATACATTTACGGTTTAGTTTTACCACCATGAAATCTATAACTTTCCTGGCAGTGCTTTTTTTCCACTTTTTTCTTTACCTAAATTCTCAGAGCCAATAATTTTTCTCTGAGCCTTATCATAATATAGGTTTTCTTTTATGTCCATTTCATCAATGACCAACACGCAACTGCGATCAATATCCTTTTTGATATTTTTATATATGCATTCAAAAATATTTCTATTTATGCCAGGATTCAACGGCATTTTTTTTAGCAAGCTCAAAACAGTGTTGTAATTTAATCTAGGACTTTTCTTTAATAATAATGGCGACATAAAATTGTCGTCTAAGGTCCATCTTCTGCCTCTTGTACCCTTCATTTTGGAACATCTCAATTGCGACATCATGAAGTTCCAGGTTTTTTTAGGCATGTTTTCGTACAAACTTTGAACCTCTGGGGTATCAGACAACTCGAAAACACTCCTCAAAGTCCTAGACTTTTCCCTAGTCCTACACTGTTTTTTGAGCTTGGGTAAGTGGTCTCTCTTTTTGCTTAATTATCATTACCGATTTCTTCTTCCTTGGTGAAGTGTTACTTCTTCTTCTCAAGGTACCATCTCCATCTCCATCAATGAAGGTTGGACACAATCTCGGCAAGAAAGTGTTACTAATGGATAAAGTTTCTATGTTTCTGAAAATTCTGCGATCTTGTTTGGCTGTCTGATCCAACGGTACGTAATGAGAAAATATCTCTGCAAATAAAAATAAAGTGAACTTCAATTTTGAAATACTCACAATAACGTTAACTGAATCAATTTTTCATAGTAAACATTTTGAACACACCTGATGCAATGACATCTGGGCTATCTGAGTGGAGTAGCACATCACCACTACTTTCAGATACAGGGTGTCCGGGGAATAACTGTACATACTCTCACCAGAGATAGAGTTGGACTAGGTGATTACTGATTGACTGTAAAAAAATTATTTCTGGATTTCCCTAGAAAGCTAAAGGGTGATTTTCCAACTTCATGGAAATACTTAGACCATCATAAAATCCAAATTTATTGACAGATATAATTGAAACTTAGGGGGTTCTTCACACATCCTAAGGTCGAGTCAGAAAGATATCAATTATTTCATTATTCCAGGGCCGGACTCATGAATCTTCATTCAAAGTGTTCAGGGTAAAACAAACACTTTGTATTTCGAATTACAAATAAGTGATTTGCTTTTTAGAAAGAAGCTAAATTATGCTTCAATTTGTGGTATCGCTTAGAGTTGTCACATCAACAATTATTTTTTTTATAAATTTTTGAATTTGGATAAAGTTCGAAAAATTGAATTTTTACCATGAAGAGAACTGAAAATCTCATGTTTGAATACACAATGCGGAAATATAAGTAGAAAATTTTCAAAAGAGTTCAGAGCTTTAATAAGCACAATCCATAACGAAACAATAACAAATGAAAGAAACTAAAATACAGTAAAGAGTACCTAATAAAAATGAAAAAAGGAACGAATGAATTGCTGAGTCGACATCATTTCAGAAGTGGTTCGAAATGAAAACCATTGGCTTGTATACATTTCTCTTGCCGAATGAATTGGATACAGCCTTGCGAATCATATCGCCATTATTTCTCAAATATCGCAACAGTTGATAATTCTGTTCATCAGCTGTTCTCTTGACTAGATTTCATCAGAATATACCATATCCTTCAATTTTCCCCATAAAAAATAATCTAGCGGTTTGAAATCTGGAGGTACTCCGCGATTTACTAATTCAGTTATAGGTTTTTACATTGGAAGAAGTGTCACTTTGGTCAATATCTTTGTTGTCGAACACCCGGTATACATACAAATAATTTTGAAATATGCTTATGTATACCCTAAACACTTCCAATTCTTTTTTTCGAAATATGCCTTCATTTACTCCATCGCAATGAGATCCCCAGTATATCAACAAATTATTATAGTCTTTCTCACCTTTAGTAACTTTTTTAAGAAAATTTTTTATTTATTTTCGACCTCCACAAAATGTTCAGGTAAATAAATTCAATTTTTCGAACCTTATCCAAATTCAAAAATTCATAAAAAAATAATTGTTGATGTGACAACTTCAAGCGATACCACAAATGGAAGCATAATTAAGCTCCCTTATAAAAAACAAATCAATTATTTGTAATTCGATATACAAAGTTTTTGTTTCACCCTGAACACTTTAAATGAAGATTAATGAGTCCGGCCCTGAAATAATGAAATCATGGAGATCTTTCTGACTCGACCATAGCATGTGCCAATAACCTCCCAAGTTTCAATAATATTCGTCAAAAAGTTTGGATTTTATGATGGTCTAAGTATTTCAATGAAGTTGGAAAATCACCCTGTAGCTTTCTAGGGAAATCCAGAAATTAATTCTTTATAGTCAATCAGTAATCACCTAGTCCTACTCTATCTCTGTTAAGAGTATGTACAGATTTATTGCACAGATTTATTATACAGGGTGTTCGGGGAATACCCCGGACACCCTGTATAATAAATCTGCTTTCTTCGCATTTTTCTGGCATTGCAGAAGTCGAAGGAAGTGGTTCATTGAGGAACTTCATTGGAACTTGGAACTGTATCTGTGAGTAGTCTACGATTTGTATCTGAATGTATGACTCTGGAGTAAAATGGTTGAAGCATATTCTATAATTTCGGAGATGTTCTTCCATGAATTTCATTCCTAGTTTCCCTTGTCAAATTTTTGATCTGAAAAAATTTAAAACACGATTGTATTCAAAGCTCATTCCTTCAAATAAGAAGAAATATGTGGCTACATCAAGATGGGGCTTCATGCCACCACGGTGCCATTCTCAAGAGATATTTAAATCAAGAATTCGGAAAAAAATGGATTGAAACCAATGGACCCATCAGATATCGCCAGACCTAACGCTCATGGATTACTTTCTGAGGGGTCCCCTTGAATATATGGTATACCAAACTGATTCTAATAACTTGGACTATTTGAAATTGAAGATAAGAAACGCGTGTGCCCAAGTGGACCCTTATATTTTGACGAAAGTGATGAAATAACTTATGTATGGATCATAATGGCCGGTATATAGAACATATGATTCGAAATTTTTCGTTTGTTATTGAAAAAAAATGTTTATTATTATAAGATATAATATTTAATGAATAAAATAATAGAAAAATAGTTACAGAGCCTCCGTCATTTTACGGAACATAATCAAATTTAGGTCATCTAGCCATTATGATCCATACACAAGTTAAATCATCTCCCTATTTCATCATAAGTCACTTTGGACAAAATATAAGGTTCCATTCATTTTCAAATTCTTAATCTCAATATCTCTTCACAATGGCAGCGTTGTGACATGGAGCCTTATCTTGCTGTATCCACATATTTGATCTTATTTAAAGAGGCAGATTGTTTAGAAAACTAGCCTTTTTGAATTCAAGGCATAAAATCATATCTATGTCTCCAAATCAAGCTATATTACAACAATACAGAAAAAAATAAATGGAATAGAATCAACATAAAACACGCTGCAGATCGCTGTCGCTAAGAAATGGACAAAAATTGTATTCGAAAAAAAAGTTCAAAATGAAATTATCTTTCGAATGACATGATAAAAATGGTATGTCCCTGGAGAAAAAAATTTTCATAGCGCCGCGACGCCTGGCGTCTTTATTTATTCCGCAGATTTTTATGCGCATCTCAAGTCGACATTGACTTGTTCAAAACGCCATTCACAGAATGAAAAAATATTCGGGCGTTTTCGAGAAAATTGGTGTTACCAAGATAAATGAATCACCCTGTACTTGGAAAACGATGCATTTTTGATATTTCATCTTCTCCAGCTCCACATATAAAGCATTCACCTAATCATATTTGAAAAATATTTTGAAATACACAAACACTCACAAACTTCAGATTTCAAACTGTTTATCACTCAGTTGAATCAAGTGATGCTATAGCAACACAGAATATATTCCGTGTTTCCAAAATGGTTTAAATGCCCGTGGACTGATGAAAATAGAATTGCACTTTCGCAATAGAAGAAAGAAGATAGAGCTGATTTATTTTCAGCCAATGGCAGTATACAGGGTGTACCAAGTTCGACGGCCTATTAGGCGTTTCTGGAGAACTAGACTTATTTGAAATCTGAAAATTGGGATTATGATATTGTTTGACATAATCTACCGAGCTAAAATATTCTTGGAGCCTGACCACTTTCAGTAATACAGGGAGCGAAAAAAAATTTTTCAGAACTTTATTTTTCTGTTTTTGTCTTTTTGAATTTGATAGAGTATGCCATTCTGAATACATTCGTACTCGAATCGTTGCATTCGTCGAAATACTTTCAAAAATATCGAGAAAAATCTGAAGAAAAAGAGAGAAAAGGGTATTCGGTATTAAGTTTGTTATTCCTAATCTACATATCTTAAGCACAAACCGTTTCCACATTTTTGAAGTCAAAGACTGTGGAAATATTGTACATTTTTAAAATTTTGAAAAACTCATCACAGGGTGTTCCAAATGTTGGGTCAAAAATTGGGATCAAGATTGGCCCATAACTTTCGTTTTTCAAATTAGAACCCTATTTTTTTATGATTGCGTTGGATTGTATGAAGAAAAATGATGATAGTGTTCTAACATGTTAATGCTCCTAAAATTGATAATTCTTGAGTTATTTAGGATCTTCTGATTTTAAGTGGTACGTAGGTAGCGTCAAATTCATTTAATCTGTTCCATTTCAACTATGACCTGGGTCATAGAAGATGAATTATTCCACTAATGATATACACTTGAATACATCCGTACTGAAATCGTTGCATTCGTCAAAATACTTTCCGAAATATAAAAAAAAAACTGAACAAAAAAAGGTAGATAAGAGTATTCGGTATAATGATTGCTATTTCTAATCTAGATATCTTGACCACAAACCGTTTTCACGTTTTTGTAGTCGAAGACAATGGAAATATTTTACATATTTAGAATTTTGAAAAACTCGTCACAGGGTGTTCTAAATGTTCGGTCAAAAATTGGGATCAAGATTGGCCCATAACTTTCGTTTTACAAATTAGAACCCTATTTTTTTATGATTGCGTTGGATTCTGCGAAGAAAGATGATGATAATGTTCTATCATGTTGATACTTTTAAAATTAATATTTCTTGAGTTATTTAGTATTTTCTGATTCCATGTCGTACATTGCGTCAAATTCATAAAATCTGTTCCATAACAACAATGATGAATGAATTGAACAAAAAGGTGTGTCACTAGTGAGTTATTGAAATAATTTATTTTCTATGACCAAGGTCATAGTTGATATGAAACAGATTTAATGAATTTGACGCTAAATACGACATAAAATCAGAAAATCCTAAATAACTTAAGAATTATCTATTTTAGGAGCATGAACATGTTAAAACATTATCATCATTTTTCTTCGTACAATCCAACGCAATCATAAAAAAATAGGGTTCTAATTTGAAAAACGAAAGTTATGGGTCAATCTTGATCCCAATTTTTGACCCAATATTTGGAACACATTGTGATGAGTTTTTCAAAATTCTAGAAATGTACAATATTTCCACATTCTTCGACTTCAAAAATGTGAAAACGGTTCATGCTTAAGATATCAAGATTAGGAATAACAAACATAATACCGAATACTCTTTTCTCTCTTTTTCTTCAGGTTTTTCTCGATATTTTTGAAGGTATTTCGACGAATGCAACGATTTGAGTACGAATGTATTCAGAATTGCATACTCTATCAAATTCAAAAAGAAAAAAAACAGAAAAATAAAATTTTGAAAATTTTTTTTTCTCTCCCTGTATAAATAAAAGGGGTCAGGCTCCAAGAATATTTTAGCTCGGTAGATAATGTCAAACAATATCATAATCCCAATTTTCGGATTTCAAATAAGTCTAGTTCTCCAGAAACGCCTAATAGGCCATCGAACTTGGTACACCCTGTATATTCTCAAATTTGGCGAATCCAACAAAAGCGTACGCAGCGCCTCTACTTGCAGGGTCGCTGAAATAAAACAACGATAGCTTTATGTGATCTGAAATGATTTAGACAAGCCTGAATCGGACAAATTTAATGAAGAAGTTGACCGTCTCATAATTGTCTCTGATTCAAGTAACAAAAAATGTTCACAAGAAAAAACCTTTATGATCTTTTTCTCCATTCTTCTTGGTGATACAGTTTCTTTGTCAGTTAGTATATCAACGCCTACTGTCCTTGTATTATAAACCTAAACCGTCTGCTCCTATGAAAAACTACCTCCCCACACGTGTTTCCAATCGAATCATCCCCCCAATTTTTCTTGCCGCCTGTGTCCCCCATCATCGGACTCCATAAAACGAACGTACCAATTTATACACCTCCCCCGAGTCCCAAACACTCCTTCGGACAGTTCCCCGGGAATATGCCCCGATTTATGTCGCCTTACCCGACTTATTGCCAATTTTCCCGGACAATTTTCAGCTAGCAGCTTCAACCCTACCATCCCCATAGTGGTACACGAGAAGGAGAACGTGCGTCTTCATTGCTCTGCGACTGGCCATCCCAGGCCGCACATCACGTGGCTCAGGATGGACAACAAGCCAATTAGCAGGGGATCGTGGCAAGGTAATAAAAAAAAGTGCGGTTCGGAAACTGCGGGATTTGGTGAAAAAAAAAGGTCGTTTGTTAGGGCGACGTTTGACGTTATTGGCATAGAAGGAAATAGAAATCGCTTGGTTAATTCTGAGGTAACAACCTCATGGGTGTTCTGGAATTTATTGTAACTCAACTCCTTTTTTTTCATTAATAGCAAAGTGACAATTCAAATTTTCTTTGAATTTAGAGAAGATCTGAAAACCGCGCAGCAAAAATATGAATTTTGCTGAAGTAGTACCTTCTAATATTAATAAACACCTTTATTTCCAACAGAATGTTAACTAGTACACTATGGAAAAAATCACATCATGAACAGTAGAAAAAGAAAACACAAATATTCGGAAGAAAATTTAACTTAATTTAAAAATTCAGAAAGGCTATAGTAAGATTTTTCTAACAAAAATTCCCTCAAACGTTTCCTGAAAACACAAACATTATCTAAAATTTTGATTTCACTGTTAAGTTTATTGAAAACTTTTATTCCCAAGAACATGGGCGAGTTTCGTCCTATCCTAAATTGGAAAGCAGTAGTTATAAAATCATTATGATGGTTCTTGTTGAAGTTCTTTGATGCTTATAAATAACAGTTGCCAATTCCAAATACTTTACTTGAGTAACTTATTGGAAACAAATATACTGCTCCACGAGAGTTAGGGAAATCGCATTCAATCGTTTTGAAAATTATGTAATCTTCGAGAAAATCGCTGTTAAATCATTTAGAACTCAATAACAACTTGAATCGATTCAATAAAAATCAGAATGAATCATTTTGTCAATCTTGCTGCCTTTTTTCTGAAGTTTGTATTCTCCATGCATTCTGGATTTCTCTGACTCTCCTCATAAGCTTCTTAAAGCTTTTGCGATTTAGAATGATACTTCATGAATGTTCTTATTTTGAAATGGAGTCAATCCATTAAGAGGAGTTCCATTAACACGTGACCATAAGCGTCAAAGACTGGGCAAGGCAACATATCAATTGGAACGATCAATGGCGTAGTGTCCTTTTCTCTGATGAATCCAGATATGGACGATTTTCAGAATCAGGGTATGGACAATCCCGCGTATACCCCGTAATCGTCGCTATGTCCAAGAGGTCCATCCATTCCAATGGGGTAATGTTATGGCACAGTTTAGTAATGTATTTTATCATTTTATTTCTAAACTGTGGTTATCGTATCGTTCAGGATATGTTTCAACAGGCGCACAGATCTACACATTTGCCCTGGGAATATGACCGCCTCACACTATAAGGAGCATGTCATTGACAATGTTTTGCCAAATTTTCACGCTGCTATTGGTGAAACTTTCAATTTCTAGACGATAACGCTAGACCGCACCGTGCAGCCATAGTTGAGAATGCGCGCGAGGAGCTTGGTATTCCACATTTACCAATACCTCCGCACTCACCAGATTTGAATTGCATAGAACATGCATGGGATATGCTCCAAAGAAGATTAGATAATCATCCTACCCCAGAATCCTTAAATGATCTGAGAGAGCTTCTGCTCCGTTTATGAAACCAAATTCCTGAAGAAATTTTCATCGAACTCGTGTGTAGTATGCAAAGAAGATGTCAAGCTGTTATTGATGCCCGTGGAGGCTATACATCGTATTAATAGTCTTAAAATGCTTGAAATCTCTGGGAATAAAATTTCGTTTTTTTACTCGATTTTTCTTAACCACCCTGTAGGTATACGCTGCAGACCTACAGGCTAAAATTAATTTTATTTCCTGCAACTTGAAATCATATTAATATTATGAATTTTCATCACAAAATCTCATTTAAACTATATTTTTTTGCAAGAAACTTTCATGTAACCAGATTGGATGAAAACATTTTGACAGACTTTTTCATCATTACCAACACGTTAGGCCAAGCAAATTAGTTTGAAAAAATGGTGTGTCTGGAAATTGGTGGAATTCGGAATACTGTTTTAATCATTTATTTGGGCCTTCAATAAGAGTATTTTGAGTTGTGCCCCAATTTCCCAGTATAACGGTTTTTCTCGAATAGCTCCTAAACCAAGGACTTAATCAAAGACTTTGGTATATTGAAAGGAATTCAGGATTAAATTTTGCTTCTAAAATGTACTAAGACGTTATATTTAGAACAAGTAGTTCCATAGATATTATACGAAATATGGCAAATTTTTACACTTTTTGAAAAAACACTTAACTGTTAAACGGAAAATATCTCTGGAATAACAATTTTTAGAATGAAATATCATAGAATGAAAATTGTAGACCATCATATTGTGGTGAAAACGTAAGCCCACCCTTCCAAACCACAATGTTACATCGCGCTGTAGCTCATTCTGTTCTAAAGATCATCCTCCTACCAAAAATAACTTTACCTTCGAAGACACCTTGTATTTTCATTGGACAAGCTCATTTCTTTTAAATGAGACAATCAAAGCTGATATGATCGTGATAATATAACAGTAACGTTTAACGTATAATTTGTTCGTAGATATTGGAATATCAGGATCAACCTTGAACATAACCAGAGTAAATAGGATACACATGGGACAATATATGTGCATAGCAAACAATGGAGTTCCACCTGCTGCCAATCAAACCTTCAACGTGGAAGTATATTGTGAGTATATCTGCATATTTACCAACGCTTACCTTGCTTTATAGCAAAAATTTAACATCTAACACCACATTCAGAGAAAATCAAGAAATTTTACATATTGCCGTTCCGTTATCATTGCCGATCTGAGCAATTATCTTGGCTGTTTCTGTTTTGTAGCTGCTTATGGGTCTTTATTTAAGTAGTCAACTACCAGTGTGAATGTTTAAGAAGAAGTGTGAAAATCGAATAGAATCATACTTATTAAGTTGAATTTAGACTTTGTCAGGCCAGAAAACAACATGTTGGATGAACAAACGAAAGCAGGCTTTTGTTCAGCTCAGGATGTTATTTTTCACTTAGATATACCATCTTAAATCGATATACAGGGTGGCCTTTTGAAAACGAAACAGACGAGATTACAGACGAAATAAATTTTTTCGATAGAAATGCTCGGACAGGTCGATTTCTGTTTCGAGGGGGACAACTTAAGATGTAGGTTACGGACGCATAGCGCTTCAACCCTTGCTACTACAACCCTCACCCCCAATTTTTGAATAGGGAAGATGGGGTGAGTGATACCTCATTTGAAAGATTTTTCACAAAAAAACACTACAAGTGCCATGAAAACACCACTTCATTTTCAAATGCTTAGTCAAGAATATTTCGAGAACTAATGCATAAAATGAAGAAACAATTACTGTGCTGAAATCAGTATGAAAATACCTTTCAAATGAGATATCACTCACCCCATCTTCCCTATTCAAAAATTGGGGGTGACGGTTGTAGTAGCAAGGGTTGAAGCGCTATGCGTCCGTAACCTACATCTTAAGTTGTCCCCCTCGAAACAGAAATCGACCTGTCCGAGCATTTCTATCGAAAAAATTTATTTCGTCTGTAATCTCGTCTGTTTCGTTTTCAAATGGCCACCCTGTATATCGATTTCAGATGGTATATCTAAGTGAAAAATAACATCCTGAGCTGAACAAAAGCCTGCTTTCGTTTGTTCATCCAACATGTTGTTTTCTGGCCTGACAAAGTCTAAATTCAACTTAATAAGTATGATTCTATTCGATTTTCACACTTCTTCTTAAACATTTACACTGGTAGTTGACTGCTCGAATAAAGACTCAATAGCAGCTACAAAACAGAAACAGCCAAAATAATTGCTCTTATCGGCAATGATAACGGAACGGCAATATTTCTTGATTTTCTCTGAATGTGGTGTTCGATGTTAAATTGTTGCTTTAAAGCCAGGTTTTATACAGGATAATAACATATTACACCATTTAATTTGCTATATTTTCATTTGAAATGAATACATTTCAAGAACTTCAACGTGGTTAGACTGTACATATTTTTTCTACAACTATCATAATTTTTTCCAGTTCCCCCTCTGATCAGAATCAAGAACCAAATGGTGGCGGCAAGAAACGGATCATCCGCCATCCTCGAATGCGAAACCGAAGCTTTCCCTGAACCCTTACGGTGAGATAAGGTGCTTTATTCTTCAGTTTTTCCCACTGTTAAGTCCTTGTTCGTTTCCAGATATTGGGAGAGGTCTGACGGTAGGCTGTTGGAGAATAACGAGAAGTATCGAATCGAGTACATTGGCCAACGTGAACCTTACCGAAGCCTCATGAGGTTGAACATCACCAGAACCACCGCTTATGACTTCAACTTCGTCTATTTGTGCGTCAGCAAGAATGAGCTGCAGGCTACCAAAGGGGAGATCACTCTGTTCGGTAGGAGAGGTGGCTGCCTTCAGATATTATAAGTAGTAGTTGATAGTTTGATAATTTAAAAGGGGTTACAGTCCACTGCGACCTGATGGTCCATTGTGCCCCCTGACAATGCTTTACAGCTCGCCTTCCAGTCCCAGAGATCTTATGAAATCCAATATCTCGGAAGGCTTCAGTGGGGCTAATTCCTCACTCCTACAGGTCTCTTGACCAAAGCATTGTTTCCTTTGGCTTACAATGCCAAAGCATTCTGTGAATAGGTGAATAGGAGTTTCTTACTCCTCCCCACAGAATCTACACTCGTCAGTGTCCGATACGCCCATTCTCAGCAAGTGCTTTCTGAGGCGACAATGCCCTTTAAGAAAGCCAGGTGTAGTTGGTTCTTACTGAGATCCAAATATCTTTTGGATCTTGCAGTTTCAAAATTCCGAAGGAACTTTTTGAAGTTATCCAACCCTGAGAGGTTCTGCCAGAGTGTTTCTCTTTCAGTTTTCTCCTTCTCCAGAAACTCTTTCTTATAGATACATTTTCTAATACCACAGAAAGGTTTTGGGACAGTGAGTGGTTTCCGAGCACCCTCTCTGGCAAGTTTGTTGGCCTCTTCGTTACCTGTGATTCCCTAATGACCAGAAACCCAGATTAAAGAGACCATATTCTTCTTGCCTACCTCATTGAGTTTGCTCCGGCATTCCCACGTTGACTTTGAGTCGATGACATAGGAATTCAGTGCTTCAATAGCAGCTTGACTATCTGAGTGAATAGCTATGTTGCAATTCTGATAGTTTCTCTCTAGATTAATATCTAGTCATCTTTCGATTGCTTATATTTCTGCTTGAAGAACACTCCCACAGGAACCTAACGATAGTGCACACTTGGCTTTGGCCCCGTGAACCCCAGCGCCAGCTCCCGTGTTGGTTTTAGAACCATCTGTATACCATTCAACAGTATTTTCTCTGAAATTTTGGTAGGTGTATTCCCTCTCCCATTCCTCTTTGTTGCATGGCATCGTACTGAAGTTTTCCTCAGTACTTACTTTCTTGACCATTATATTACTAGGGAGGTTCGCAGATGAGATATAGTTACTCAGAGATCACCAGACTCTCTGACACCTATTTCTCTCATTACCTGAGTCTTCTCTAGATATTCTGAGTATGGCTTCATGGGCCATCCTGTCAATCACCAGATGTAGGGGTGTGATATTATATGTACATATTTTGTGTTTTTGTGCCAAAAGCAGAAGGCGTTATTCCACTGGTGCCTTGTCTGCCTTCAGACGTGCTATCATCATGGTCACCCAGCAAACACGTTACATCACCTGAAAGTTTTGTTTAGTTACATTTTCAATATTAAATAAAACATTCATTGTGATGTCGCATAGACCTCCAAAATCTAATAATTTTGTGATATCGCTTTGTTAACGAAATGTGGAAGAAAAATTCACAACATTTTGAAGACAAATGAGGATATCTCGAATGTGATTCCCATGCGATGCAAATATTCGTTCGCAATGTGACTAATCATAGCCAAGAAGTGTTGAGTAAGGGATTTTTTCGATCTTTTACTGAAGAGAAACCGCATCTGTGTTTTATTGCCCCTAATTACAATCGACCGGCATATTTTTCTCTCGAGGACCCGGTTTGGGCTATGGAATTCGCAGTGGTGAAAAGAAAGGGGGTGGATTTGCGTCTGAAAGATTCAACATATAACAGGTTTTTTAGATTTGCGTATTTTCTTTTGGATCTATCATCATTTTGTGACTAGCATTCGATTCGAGTTGATATTTAGTGTTTTTTGCCAAAGTCAGAAGACGTTATGACACAAGAGAGTATTTTTGTGGTTATCTTATTCTACTGGTGCCTTATCTGTCTTCAGAAGCGCTATCATCATGGTCACTCCTCCATTCGAACTACTAGTACGCACCTCTTGAATAACTTAATACAAATGGCGACATCTATCAGAGTCAAATGAGGATTTGTATCTTCACAGTTTACATGGTTAAAGCACTGCTTACATCCATTTTCACTCCTATTGAGATTTTAGCAGTGCTCCTAAATCTAGGCACCATGAAAATGTCTCCGAGTGTAAAAAATCATACAATATAATTTTTTCCTTCCAGAAGGAGATGGTAGACACCCCCACAGACCTTCAGATAACAAGGAGACAGTGTACGGTATGTTGCCTCCAGACATGGTGAGCTTGGAAGACATCTGTGGGCCTCAGTTTGAATGTCCAGACTGTGGAAAGCTGGAGATGAGGTGCAACGGTAGCGGGGTATCACTGATTGATCTCATCAGCAAGTGGGAGATAAGGCCCTACGGCTCGGAAAAGTATAAAGGGTATCCAAGCAGGAAAACTGGTGAGTAGTTTGGGGATTCGAAGACAAGGTTTAACTAGATCGCTCTTGAAAGAAAGGAAAGCATATTTAAAAAGGGTCACACAACAATAATGTGATATTAATGTTTCTTTTCTTTACTGTATTGATCACATGTTATCATAAATTAATTACCCACTGAGTTTAAAAAGAGGGTTCTATTTTGGATCACTAGGTCTGTTTGTAACCCCTTTGTATATAAATAAGAAAGAAATAAGTGAAAGATACTTCAGTCCGAAAATTTTGATTGAAGGATTATAAAATTGGACTACTCTAGTTTCGAGATTTTTTCATAACAATTATTAAGTCAGACAAGATGCCAGAAAATTGACTGAAATCATAATGTAACATTTTCAGGGTAATCAAAATCATCACTGTGTTAGAAGTATAATTCTTTTCCACAAATATTACTCTAATTCATGTACACAGTTAACTCTTAATTTATTTACACCATTACTTATTCATTGTCACCACTATTCGCTATTCGCTTCGATAATTTCATCTTTACGCGATTATGTTCGGATACTGATCGATCACTCCCCGCTAGGCGGCCTCTTTTATAACTCATACGCCAATGTTCTGGAAAACCTGAGAAGCGCGTTTGAATTTTCGACTACCAGGCAGAGGTGTACTTAAGAGCAGAAATGCAAATTTCAAAGGAATCGGACATTATAATGATTCATCAGAAAAAGCAAATACAATAAAAGGTTAGGACCATAGAATCATCAGCTCCATAAGCAGAGTACTGAAAGTAAATAGGTACATCTGAAATGCATTCTGAAGAGGATTTATCGGTGTAATGAACGAATATCTGATAAACAGTATGTATTTATGAATTGATTCAGTATACATCACTCACTACAGACTACACATGGCCACAAAATAAAATTGCACAAAAAAAAAGTTTCAATGGGAATTTGTGATGAAAATTCATATAAATATGATTTCAAGTGGCAGGAAATTGAATTTCAGCCTGTAGGTCTGCAGCGTATACAGGGTGGTTAAGGAAAATCGAGTGAAATAACTGAATTTCATTCCCAGAATTCAAGCATTTTGAGACTATCAATACAATGTATGGCCTCCACGGGTATCAATGACAGCTTGACATCTTCTTTGCATACTACACACGAGGTTGTTGAACATTTTTTGAGGAATTCGGTTCCATAAACGGGGCAGAAGCTCTCTCAGATCATTTGAGGATTCTGGGGTAGGTTGACGATTATCTAATCTTCTTTGGAGCATATCCCATGCATGTTCTATGAAATTCAAATCTGGTGAATGTGGAGGTATTGGTAAATGTGGACTACCAAGCTCCTCGCTCGCATTCTCAAGTATGGCTGCGCGGTGCGGTCTAGCGTTATCGTCTAGAAAGTGAAAAGTTTCACCAATAATAGCGTGAAAATTGGCAAAACATTGTCAATGACATTCTCCCTATATTGTATGGCGGTCATATTCCCAGGACCAATGTGTAGATCTGTGCGCCCGTTGAAACATATCCCGGCCCATACCATAACACTGCCCCCTCGGAATGGATGGACTTCTTGGACATAGCGACGATTACGGGGTATGCGTGGGATTGTCCATACCCTTATTCTTCGAGAATCTGAAAATCGTCCATATCTGGATTCATCTGTGGAAAGGACACTACACCATTGATCGTTCCAATTGATATGTTGCATTGCCCATTTCAGTCTTTGACGCTAATGGTCACGTGGTAATGGAACTCCTCTTAATGGACGTCTAGAATCTAGATTCACCTCTCTCAAACGTCGTCTGATGGTTTCGATGGAAACTTGGACCCCATCTGCATTTTGAAGAGTATTCCGTAGCATTCTACACGTAGATGTAGTCTTTCTTCTCGCCGAAACGGTGATGAAACGATCCTGAGCAGGTGTTGTTTTTCTTCGCTCACCAAGCCTTGGTTTTCACAACACAGAACCTATCCCCCTGAACCCATTCCGAAGTCGAGATATCACCCTTTGGCTGACTTGGAGCCCTTCCGCTACAACAACCTGAGTTAATCCACCCTGTAGCATTCCGATAACCCTATAAGCCTCAGCGTTTTTCAGAAAACTCGTTTCGAATCGGAGCCGTTGATAAACTGACTCCATTTCAAAATAAGAACAATCATGAAGCATAAGTAAAGAACCAAACTTCAGAAAAAAGGTGACCAGATTGACGAAATGTCTTATAGTGATTTTTATTGGATCGATTCAAGTTGTTATTGAGTTGATTTTACAGCGATTTTCTCGAAGATAACACACTTTTCAAAACGATTGAATACGATATCCCTTACTCTTGTGGGGCAGTATATTTCTTGTTTCACAGATTGTGTTTTGTATGCTGTGGGGAAACCAGTTTTCCATAGAATATCAGATGACATTTACGGAAGTTGGATGAGAGATCCTCATCCTAGCGACAGTGACGTGGATAAAATTTGGGCTACTAATGAGAAGAATGACACTTACCTCTTCCAGTACGACAATAAAACTATGTTCAGGAGGGATGTGCCATCCAGGTGAGGTCTTGTTATAACTGTATTAAACCATAAACATAATATCAATATACAGTCAAAAATAACATTTTATATACAGGGTGTTTCAGAATAAGGTTCTATAAATTCGGGACCTTAATACTCAGATGATTTTATGATATAAAGTTTCTATGAACTATGGGTCTATGAAGCACTGTTTCTGAGATACTGGGTGTTGAAATTTAAAAAAAAAATTGGTTATATGAATTTTCTATACTGTACACGATCTCTTTTTGCATTCTGGCACGTTATGAGTGCGCATTAAGACACATTTTTTCCGATACGAAACGATGTTGAATTTTCACCAGTGGCGTCCGTACGGACTGGTACGCCAATGATTTTTTTTAATTTCAATTATTTTCGTGATCACCACATAATTAACAGTAAGAATGGTCTCTTGAGTTTTCTACCTGCGAGGAATACTTTCTGAGAAAAAAAGTAAAATGCAATTTCATCTAGGAAAGTTTCGAAATTTTTTGATTACTTCCAAAATGCAATTTCATCTAGAAAAGTTACGAAATTTTTTGATTACTTCACGAAATTCAGATAATGTGTTTTATGACGTACTGATAACCTACTAAAACGCAAAAAAAATGTGTACCGTCCGAAAATAAATTCGAAAAACATTTTTTTTTAATTTCAACACCCTGTTTCTTAGACACAATGCATCAGAGACACATCATGTGAGGATTAAGATTTCGAATTCACGGAACCTTAGTCTTAAAATTAGTCGGAATTGAAGCACATGCTGCATTTGCATTTAATTTTTTTTTTTTTTTTTTGAGAAAATATCGTCGCAGCTGTAAACTCAAGATATCATTCTTACTGTGAATTATAGGGTTATTACGAAAATAATTTAAAATTTGAAAAAAATTATTGGCGCAAAAATTTTTTCACCGAATTTGTTGGGACAGAAGTCTGTACGGACGCCACTGGTGAAAATTAAACATCGTTTCGTATCGGGGAAAATGTGTCTTAATGAGTACTCATAACGTGCCAAAACACAAAAAAAAATCGTGAACGGTGTAGAAAACAATTTCATAAAACCAATTTTTTTTTTATTTCAACACCCTGTATCTCAGAGACAGTGCGTCAGAGAGCCATAGTTCATGGGAACTTTATATCATGAAATCATCTGAGGATTAAGATCCCGAATTTATGGAACATTATTCTGAAACACCCTGTACTGGTGGTCCAATGTTCAGTGTCAAAGTTAGTGATGAAGAAAAATGTGAAAAGTCGATTTTTTCAAATTTCATCCCCATTTTTATGTCATTCAGGAAATCTACATTCAAAAATAGTATGAGTCTATGTGCTGTAATAGAAGCCTTAAATGAATACTCACTGCGATTCTTGTGAATTTATGTATTTTTTTGAGTTGGTCCAAAATGAAATTTCAGGAAATATCTACTGGACAGGCCCTTCAAGGGAAACGCGCACGTGGTGTACGAAGGACATTTCTACTACAACGAGAAGGACACTGCTCGCATAATAAGGGTCAATCTTTTCGACGAAAGGACTGCAGCTTTGGATCTTCCGATAAAGAACATAAACAGGACTACGAACCTGTACAGCGGTCAGTACAACTTCATGGATTTCAGCATAGACGACAACGGTCTTTGGGTCATCTTTGCAGTTCCAGAAACGAATAACACTGCCGTTATGAAGGTGAGTTTATTTATTTATTTATTCATTCATTCATTCATTCATTCATTCATTCATTCATTCATTCATTCATTCATTCATTCATTCATTCATTCATTCATTCATTTATTTATTTATTTATTCACAAATAGGAACTCCACAGAAACCCAAAATGGAGTTCACTACTTATTTCTCTATTTCAGTATCGTAATGAGTTCATTACAGTACTAAAAGTAGTGCTGTAATGAAACTCATTACAGCATTGTTTTCAGTTATATTTTTCGTTTTATGGTTGTCAGTACTGACCTCTGATCGAATCAAATTTCGAATCAAATTAATTCAAATTCCGTGATCTGTCAAATTTCGTATGTCACACCAACTGCCAAGATACAAAACAAAAGTCACTAATCTGAATTTTCATTTGAATTTCGCGAGTATTTCACAAAAATTGAATAAAATAGAGAAAATACCGTCTAATACTCGTTGCAGAAGGCAATTCCAACACTCATGCTATCGAAAACTCGCTCCTTCGTCGCTCGTTTTGGAATAGGAGCTCATTCTGCAACTTGTTTTAGAATATACTATTTCGATACTCGATAAACATACTTACCGTTTCAATGACTTGAATAAAATTTTCAACCACCAAGACATCAACTATTGTCATGGAAGTCATGGAAATGAGACCGGAAACAGAGAATGAAATAATGTAGGCAGTATATTTTCTATTGTTGTATAGCCACATCGATAAACAAATACAGCTTCTGGTAGGGTTATGCAAAAATAGAATGATTCTATATTCTAAAAATGAGATAAATACATATTATTTACAATTTTCACAGATCTAATAATACTGGTCGTAAGTGTCGAATAAAAGAAAAAGCAAAAATATACTAATTCGCTACATATGCTCAAATTCATAGTCAAGCTATTGTTTTTTTCAAATTGGAACCCCATTTTTTCGAAGCATTTTCGAAATCTTCATCAAAAAATAATAGGAGCATACGTCCAAGACTTTTATCCCAAAATGAATATTTTTCGAGATATTCAGGAAAAACTATATGTCATCAATTTTCAATCTCATTCCGAATGTGTTTTTTTACTGGAGAATAATTTGCGGTCAAGTGGTATTTTTGGAAATCTCTGTTATCGAGAAAATATTCTCTATAGTTCAGACGAGTAGATTTCTTGAATTATCACCTGTAATGCGAGAGCAACAATTGGTTTAAAGTTCTCAATGTGAGTTTTAGTGAAATCAACTTAAAAAATTCGCAGGAATGCAGAAAAAAATAATTTGTAATAATTTTTAATGCTTTTGAAAGAATAATAAACAGAACATGTAACAATTTCGTTACTTAAAATTCCCATTTCCCTAATATGACAAAATAGAAATTTTCCAGAATTGAGAATTTGCGGAAATTATCCTTAGCTTAGAAAAATAAAGCAAAACTGAAGTAGTATGAACTATAAGATAACATTTTCTCGATAACAGAGATTTCAAAAAATTTCACTTGACCGCTAATTATTTTCCAGTAGAAAAACACATTCGGAATGAGATTGAAAATTGGAAACAGAATCACTTTTCCTGAATATCACGAAAAATTTCTATTTTGTCAAATTGGAATTTTCAGTAATGAAATTGCTACATGTTCTGTTTATTATTTATATTATCACATTCTTATTATTTTGGGATAAAAGTCTTGGACGTATGCTCCTATTATTTTTTGCCTGAGATTTCGAAAATGCTTCGAAAAAATGGGGTTCCAATTGGAAAAATACGATTTTTTGATGTTTCGTCACTTCCAACTTTGACAAAGAATTTGTGACCTCCTGTAACATATTCTGAAAATCACGCTATCGGAAAAGAAGCATCAGCCTTTCTACTCAGAGATTCTCAAAAATGAGAAATTTTAATGAAAAAACCTGTATTTCAAAAGAGTTCAATTTTGAGAATTTTTTCGTAATTCCTCATTTAAACAGAATTTTTTTAGGAAAATTCAAAGTTTTGGAATCAAAAAGACTCAGAATCCAATGTAGAATCTATTCATGCAATAAAAAATGGGTCTTCCCATTTGAAAAACGAGAGTTGATGTCACTGGAAGTCCTAGAACCTTAAAAAAATATACGAGAAGTCGTCTTCTTACTTGAAGCTCACCTTTAGAATTTCAATCCTGAATCTTGTTTCCTAAAAATATTTCATAGAGCCCATATTCGTGAATAACCCTGAATAAAATATTGAAAAAATTTCCAGGTTGACGAACACACAATGGAGGCCCAATACATTTGGAATATCTCGGTGCAGCATAAACGTGTTGGAGACATGTTTGTGGCCTGTGGAGTCTTGTACGCTGTTGACAGCGTTACTGCCATATCAACCAGCATAAGATTTGCTTTGGATCTCTACCGTGGCATCCTCTTAGATGTTAATCTTGCCTTCACCAACCCATTTAAGAAAACTACGATGATCACTTACAACCACCGGATGAAAGTGAGTTGTTTCTTATATTTGCATGTTTATGAATTTACAAGGTGAGTCTTTTATCTGTACATATATCTTAAAAGTAGACTTCTCAGGTCGAAAGAAATATTTTTCTCCTAAACCATTTCTTTCGATATTTCGTTATCTATTTATCGTTCTTTTTTAGATTTATTCAATGTTTTTATCCTGATAATTGATTGATGTTTCTCAGTATGACGATAATGTTATACCTGATTTCAAATTATGAAATAGAATTGCCTCCTCTTTGAAAAAAATTATTTTGAAGTCACCATCAGTCATAATTTTAGTCAGAAAATTCTTGGGACTATTTGTAAATACATTGATTGATTTTTTTTATAGGAACTCTATACCTGGGACAGAGGGAACCAACTCACCTATCCAGTGAGATATCACGAGCTGGACTACAATGCAACAATGCGCGACGAGAAATTTGATAATTTAGATCCTACATTTTCGAAATTACAAACTGGATATGATATATTCTGATAAATGATAAATGTACCATTATTTGTAACCAATATTCAATCATTCTTACTAATCAATTTGAGGAATGTACATAAATATTACGAACTTTTTCACCTTGAGAGTTTATTCCTCTGGTTCCTAGTTCCTATACTTACACTTTTTCATACAGGAGGTTCCATATCATCATGATGAGTATCTACAAAAATGCATAAAAGGTACTGACATAACGGGAAAATTCCAAAAAGCAAATGCAAAATATACTCTAGAATACTATGTATATTCTAATACAAGTTGCAGAATGAGCTCCTATTCCAACACGAATGCGAATTTCGAAAGCATGAGTGTTGGAATTGCCTTCTGCAACGAGTATTAGACGATATTTTCTCTAATTTAGACAAGTTTTGTGAAATACTCTCGAAATTCAAGTGAAAATTCAGATTAGTGACTTTTGTATTGTATCTTTAGTAGTTGATGTGACTTACGAAATATGACAGATGACGGAATTTGAATTGATTTGATTTGAAAATTGAGAGGATCTGAGATCAGTACTGACAACCACAAAACGAAAAATATAACTGAAAACAATGCTGTAATGAATTCATTAGGTACAGCATTACTTTTAGAATTGTAATGAATTCATTTCGATAATGAAATAAGGAAAAAATATTTGAGAAACACCCCCACATTATATTATATCGAATACAATATGGTCACTTTTCAATTACATTTTTGTTATATTCGTATATAAAGTTATGATATGGTTTCTGAGTAATAACCACAACCACAATTTTCAATGTGGAATTACCAGTTGTGATGGCAAATCACAAATACATCGCGATCGCAGCTTGAACCTAGGTAGGTATATTCTCCACTTTAGTACGTTGTTTATTTTGAACATGGATTATAAATTAGTTTCACTTGAAGTAGATCTTAATATAATATTTTATGTAATTACTAGCTGACCCGGCAGACTTCATACTGCCCCAATCGATAAAATATCAAAAAAATTCTCTTGATGTATGAATAACAATGTACATACCTATTTCAATGCAATTAAATTTTTTGTATATTTTGTACTTTTTTGAATTTCACCTAAAAAAAACCAATTGTTAGTACAACTTTATTCGTCCCTAAGGTGAAACAAAGTTCGCCGGGTCAGCTATACCTTATCGAAGTGCCAATTGCCACAATTGGTCCCACACCAGATCCCCTACGCTCTTTAGTTTCTGGGATAGAAAATGATTCTGAACACTTCTTGGCCAACATTATACCATGATAGTTTATTATAATATAAAAGTTGCTTTTTCATTTATCGCTAGTTTCACAATACATGTCCACACAATACTGCTGCAGCAGTCGACGAAATCTCAGCAAATAGTTCTCAGCATTTTAACGAACCATTAAACGAAATGAATAATAATTCATCGAGCTAATTTTCTTGGTGGTTTCTTGGCCTAAAATCAAATAATTCATGTTGTATTAAGTAGACATTTTAAATTTTAATAAAGGTTCTTACCATTCAATGAATTTATCATCTTGATATTGAAATAATATCCATCATCACCTCTCCAAAACATTAGCGGGTATTGTAGAGCATCGTATGAACGGCGTGTTTCATATATTCGTTGCAATTCTCCAGTATTGCGACGCGTAAGAACAATATCACGTGTTTCCAAGTTTTCACCTACAACCACAATTGCCACTTCGTCTATTGTAGGGGCGTTGAATTGGCGTCATGTGCTCCAACAGGTCGTTTATCTGCTCTAATCACAACCTTGTGATAGTCACTTGGCATACGTTTCAAAGCATTTTTAAACAATCGAACCAATGCATGATGTTCATGAAGTAGTTGCTGCAGATCTTCAAGAATTATTCTTCTCACATCTGCATTATTTGATTGACGTTGATCATCCATATTGCCTATACGAAGTAAATTTGGAGGAATTTATGATGTGCATCTTCAAGTGGTTGTAATGATTCAATTCGATGGTGAATCTGGCCTTGGATGTAAATAGCAGAAAAGAAAGACAAAATGAGTGATTTGAAATCATTAATGTTAATATTATATTCTTTCCCTGAATGTTGGATTGAATCCACGTTCTTCAATTATATATGCTCCAAATGAAGTCATTTGGAAACACCCATTATATTTTTGTGTGTTCGATAGAAAATGTCAATGTCTTGATTCGGACGTTTAGGCAACTCAAAATACACAGTTATTTACATTGCCATCATAGGTATAGATAACTATCTGTATCTTTGATTGCTATCTAATCAGTGGCGTAGCGAGGGGGGGGCAAGGGGGGGCATCATGCCCCGGGCGCTACTCAGATAGGGGCGCCAAATGGTTCGCAAAACAAAAAAATTGCTGCATTAAGTAAGTGTTACTGCAGCTGAAAAAGACTCAATCGTTGTGACATAGTTTGGAATAATTGGAAACATATATTTGTTTACCTCACGTTCAACGTTACGATGAGAATTATTAAAAAATGCTGTGAAGAAAACGCCAGAATATAAGCGGTAAGGGTTATTGTCGATGAGATAGAGAATATAGTAAAACTATTCGCAGAAGATACCACTACAAGTGACAACAGAAGTGAAACTACAATTCTATTACAAAATATACTTACTTTTGATTTCATAACTTAATTCATTTCTGATATGAATCTTGGAGTGATTCTAGATGATCATATACATTTCAATATCTATTCTTGTTTTCTCTACTGCATTTTTTGTCTAAAATTTGAAGACTTGCTTGAGCCTATGACTTTATTCATCTTACTTCATTCATTCGTTGATTTGCGAATATATTTCACATATAATAATATACAGGGTTATTCACGAATATGGCTCTATAGAATATTTTTAGGAAAGACACAAGATTCAGTATTGTAATTCTACAGGTGAGCTTCAAGTAAGAAGACAACTTCTCTAATATTTTTTGAAGGTTCTCGGACTTCCGGTTTTTTCGGAAGGAACAACAACTTTCGTTTTTCAAATGGGAAGATCCATTTTTTATTGCATAAATAGATTCTTCATTGGATTCTGAGTCTTTTTGATTCCAAAAGTTTGATTTTTCCCGACAAAATTCTCTTTGAATGAGGAAATACGAAAAAAAAATCAACATTGATAACTGTTGAAATACAGACAACTTCGAGGTTTTTTCATTGAAAATTCTCATTTTTGAGAATATCCCAGAAGAAAGGCTGATGCTTTTTTTCCGATAGCGTGATTTTCAGAATATGATACAGGGGGTCACAAATTGTGACGAAACATCAAAAAATCGTTTTCAAATTGGATACCCATTTTTTCGAAGCATTTTCGAAATCTTCGTCAAAAAATAATAGGAGAAAAACAATTTTGTCTTCAATTTTCAATCTCATTCCGAATGTGATTTTTTACTGGAAAATAATAAGCGGTCGAGTGATATTTTTGGAAATCTCTATTATCGAGAAAATATTTTCAAAAGTTAAGTTCTTGAATTTTCATCTATTATCTGGGAGCAACGATTGGTTTGAAGTTCTCGATGTGAGTATTAGTGAAGTCAACGTGAAAAATTCTCAGGAATGGAAAAAAAATAATTTTTTATAATTTTGTATGATTTTGAAAGAATAATTAACAGAACATGTAACAATTTTATTAGTGAAAATTCAAATTTCCCTACCATGACAAAAACGAATGTATCCAGAATTAAGAATTTGCGGAAATTATCCTAAACTTTAGAAAATGAAGAGAAACTGAACTGATTTATAAAAATTTCACTTGACCGCTTATTATTTTTCAGTAAAAAAACACATTCGGAATGAGATTGAAAATAGAAGACAAAATCGTGTTTCCTGAATATCTCGAAAAATATTCATTTTGGGATAAAAGTCTTGGACGTATGCTCCTATTATTTTTTGGCGAAGATTTCGAAAATGCTTCAGAAAAATGGGGTTCCAATTTGAAAACGATTTTTTTGATGTTTCGTCACTTCTAACTTTGAGAAAGAATTTGTGACCTCCTGTATCATATTCTGAAAATCTCGCTATCGGAAAAGAAGCATAAGCCTTTCTTCTGGGAGATTCTCAAAAATGAGAATTATTAATGAAAAAACCTCGAAGTTGTCTGTATTTCAACAGTTATCAATGTTGAGTTTTTTTTTTGTATTTCCTCATTTAAAGAGAATTTTCTAGGGAAAATTCAAACTTTTGGAATCAAGAAGTCTCAGAATTCAATGGAGAATCTATTTATGCAATGAAAATGGGTCTTCCCATTTGAAAAACGAAAGTTGTTGTCACTTCCAGAAAAACCGGAACCTTCAAAAAATATACTAGAAGTCGTCTTCTAACTTGAAGCTCCCCTTCAGAATTTCAATCCTGAATCTTGTGACTTTCCTTAAAATAGTCTATAGTGCCATATTCGTGAATGACCCTGTATGCCTTTATGAATTCGGAAGGGGTGGGGGTGGGGGGCGCTAAAAAGGTTTTGTGCCCCGGGCGCGAGTTATGCTCGCTACGCCACTGTATCTAATGCCAATTATAATTGTAGAACGGGGATTTGTTCAGAACATTTCGTTATAAAATTTTCCGTAGTGTTCGGAAGAAAGATAGGTGTAATAATACATGGACACAGATGCGTTAATATTATTAGAAAATGTACCGTAGCGACACCTATTGTCGTAATTCGCAAGAAGGAAAATTATTTCAAATTTTTTTTCCATTTCACCAAATTTTTCAGAGTTCTAATGTAATATATGTTGACCCCGCCGTAGAAGAATCCAACGAAAAATCTTTCATAACAAACAATTCATCCAATCGTGAGTTATAAATAGTATAACCAACAAAATGGCCGACTTTCACCAATCCTTATTTCGCAAACTCTACACCTTGGACAAAATATGTCTTAAAGAGTGTAGAGTTAGCAACTTGTCTCTACATGAGATCTGATATCTAACTTTTTGACAATGTGAGAAATGCGGTCTGGTTTTGGCAACATTTTATATGAACATGTTTTTGGTTTGACATTTTTTTCCGATTATGATTTAGTATGACCTCCCACTAACATAAGTTCAGTTACTGACTTCTCGATTGAAATAGGTATAATCCTTAACTGAATAAGGCACAACACTTCTAATGTCATAGTCCTTTCGTATGAGGCCCATCAAAAATCAAATCGAACCCTTCAAAATTCCAGCAATTACGATATTGTTTCGCTGAAATCCGCGTGAAGGCATATCAATAGAATTGTACGACTCTTTGTGAACTTCAAGTTTGATCGATAAAAGAAAACTAGGCCGTAACTCATTTACGTGCTTGGAGCGAGCTGCAAGAATCAATTACCTTGTCCTATATATCTTAACCCGATGGATAAATTCCGAATGGAACGTTCAGAAGTCCTTTGGGAGTGTTGGTGCCGTACAAAATCGTTCATCTATGATGGCAACAATTTTGTTCCACACGGTTGGGTCATCATATCGTTTCAAGATATCGCAATGCGGAGGGCTGGCATGGGCTAAGTCATGGTAAGATAACGTTAAGATTCAGTTCCTAACATAATCAAACATTCGTACACTACCAAACAATGGATGCTACGAAAGAAAGTGCTGCACCCTTTCTGTGAACTGCATTCACTAAATCATCATTCACCACTAGTAATTTTCACGTAGACTTTTCAATTATCAAATTAAGCGCCCTTATTAAAAATAGTATGGATATATGGAAAAATTTCGAGGTAATGCAACAACTAAATCGGAAAGTGAATGAACGAATCCGCCTAAAAAATAAAAAATTCCTAAATATGAACAAGTTGAAAAGAGAATATGAGAAATACGTGACTGCTAAGATTACAACTATTTTCGGAATTTTGAGTGCCATTCGGCGTGAAGATTTGTGTAGTTCATCAGTGGAAGATATCGAAAATGGAAATGAATGATTGATCGTACAACTTCCAAACACGAAAACGAAATTATTGAGAAGTATGTTTGCTATTCCTGTAAGTACATTGCACTGCGCCCATCTATTCTGTTATCAAATATAGTCGTTTTTTCTGAAATATTAGATTTACGACTTTTCTTCCGCCGTTTTGCAACCATTTTAAGACTATCAATAAAATGTATGGCCTCCACGGGCATCGATAATAGCTTGACATCTTCTTTGCATACTACACAGGAGGTTGTTGAACATTTCTTGAGGAATTTGGTTCCATAAACAGGGCAGAAGCTCTTTCAGATCATTTAAGGATTCTGGGGTAGATTGATGATTATCTATTCTTCTTTGGAGCATATCCCATGCATGTTCTTTATGCAATTCAAATCTGGTGAGTGCGGAGGTATTGGTAAATGTGGAATACCAAGCTCCTCACGCGCATTCTCAACTATGGCTGCACGGTGCGGTCTAGCGTTATAGAAATTGAAAAGTTTCACCAATAGCGCCGTGAAAATTTGACAAAACATTGTCGATGACATGCTCCCTAAAGTGTAAGGCGGTCATATTTCCAGGACAAATGTGTAAATTTGTGGGCCCGTTGAAACATATCCCGGTCCATACCATAACACTACTCCCTCGGAATGGATGGACTTCTTGGACATAGAGACGATTACGGGGTATGCGTGGGATTGTCCATACCCTTTTTTTTTGAGAATTTAAAACTCTTCCATATCTGGATTCATCAGTGAAAAGGACACTACGCCATTGATCGTTCCAATTGATATGTTGCCTTGCTCATTCCAATCTTCGACGCTTATGGTCACGTATTAATGTAACTCCTCTTAATGGACGTCTAGAACCTAGATTCACCTCTCTCAAACGTCGTCTGATGGTTTCGATGGAAACTTAGACCGCATCTGCATTTTGAAAAGTATTCCGTAGCATTCTATACGTAGATGTAGGCTTTCTTCTCGCCGAAACGGTGATGAAACGATCCTGGGCAGGTGTTGTTTTTGGTCTCCCACCAATCCTAGGTCTATCCAACACGAAACCTGTCCCCCTGAACCTATTCCGAAGTCGAGATATCACACTTTGGCTGACTTGGAGCCTTTTCGTTTCATAATTCAATATTGTTCTTTCGGATTTTACTAATTATGGTATTGTATTGTGGATTCTAGTAATTTGTTGTGAAGCTGCCTTACATCGGAATTTAAAAATTTCCAATTCCTGAAATTAATATTATATTTTTATCTGATTTCATCACAATAAAACGCATATATATTTTCGAAGTGCTCCCGAGTAAACAACCACTATTACCAATGTTGGTAATTATGAAAAGTGTCACTTCTAATGGCAGTTGTACAAAATAGTTATTTATGATACGAGTGTTAAAAGTGACGTTTTATTTTGTGAGTGAAATAGTTTGTGAAATGAGCGGAGTGAATTGAACAATTTCACGAACAAAATAAAATCACTTTTAACACAAATACCATACAATGTTTTTTGTACGAATGGGCGAATTTACAATGACAATTAATTTCAAAATGCATTTTAATATTCAAATAATCAAAAGGTTGTTGTGAATGGCAAACGTTATGATTACTAACAAATGAGAAAATTTTCGTCTTGGGTAAAAAATCTGTTCAGTAGCTCGACATTGCATATAACAATTTCCTGGCCTGGTGTAAATTGAATAATAAAGAAGGGAACTTCAGTGAAACTGTTTTAATGGCATACTTAGAAGAAAAATCTAAAATATGGAGTTCATCAACTTTGTGGAGCAAATTTTCAATGATAAAGTCAAGCGCCCTTGTTTAAAATGGTGTGAATTTTAGTAAATATTTTAAGGCAATAGCATATTTAAAACGGAAAAGTGAAGGATATCGTCCCAAAAAATCTAAAATTCTCACTTGTGAACAAGTTGAAAAGGCATCAGATGAGAAATACTTGATGGTTAAGGTTGCAACTATTTTTGGATTATTTGGAGCCTATCGCCGTGAAGAATTTCGTTATTTATCAGTGGAAGACATCGAAAAAACAAATAAGTCATTGGTTATACAGTTTTTTCAGTATTATTGAGAAGTATGTAGACTATTTTCATAAGTACTTTGCACTACGCCCTTCTGTCATCAAACATCGTCGTTTTTTCCTGAAATACATGAATAATAAATGGACTGCCAATCCAGTTGGTACCACTGGAAAATATTTACTTTCGAAAAATAAACTATACAATCATAACATAGGAATATGTTTTTTGAAACATAGATGAATTCAAAATAGTATAGTAATCATCAAAATGAATACCATTTTCAATTCCCAGGCTCAGAGATCTTTCATCATGAGGTTGGAGAAATGATATTAGATTTTGTCACTGAGATGAGAGATATACCGGTTTCGGCCTTGTTGGGCCTCATCAGTATCCCGCACATCTCAGGACAAAATCTTCATAAAAAACTTCAGAATTTATAGCAATTGGTTGTGAAGTAATGAGTAAAATATTCTAAAGTACTAAGGTTGTGACATCCAATTGCTTCAAAATGAAGTTTCATATCCCCAATCAAATGCGAAAAAAGAAATCTGTACTTCCTCTTTCACTGAATGAGATTTTTTTTTGCATTTGATTGGAGATATGAAACTTCATTTTGACGCAATTGGATGTCACCACCTTAGTACTTTGGAATATTTTACTCATTACTTCACAACCAATTGCTATAAATTCTGAAGTTTTTTATGAAGATTTTGTCCTGAGATGTGCGGGATACTGATGAGGCCCAACAAGGCCGAAACCGGTATATCTCTCATCTCAGTGACAAAATCTAATATCATTTCTCCAACCTCATGATGAAAGATCTCTGAGCCTGGGAATTGAAAATGGTATTCATTTCGATGATTACTATTTTGAATTCATCTATGTTTCAAAAATGTTCTCGATGTGCCTTCGTAAAGGCAAACAATTTTCTTTTTCATAGGAATATATCATGACAATTTCCTTGTCCTCAAATTTTATACCCCCCCGCAAAAAAAATTCTAGCGACGCCCTTGGTTGGTATCAATACATTTGGGAAAATTCCATCTATTGCTGCCGAATTCCTCAAACTACCAGAATCAAAGCAACATACACACTGTTTTCGAAGATCCTCCGCTTCATTGCTAGCAGAATCAGGAGCAAATATTACGGATATAAAAAAACATGGTGGACGGAAGTCTACGACGGTAGCCGAGGGCTACGTTGATCATTCCATTGCATATTAGAAATGTCATTGCTGAAAAATTTTTCCCAACCTCAACAGATTTTCGATCATCATCATCCAATATTGTACTTCCGATTTCTACAAGTACTGTTGGTGCCTGAGGATTCTAATAATGTGTTGCGAAGCTCCCTAACGTCACAGGGCATTAATGTTAGCAATTGTTCCAGTTTCACGATTAACATTAATATATAAATATATCATATTTAATGACAGCGAACAATGTTGAAATTTTAACACGCTTCCACGTAAACAATCAATTTCAACATTGTTTGTTGTCATTAAAAGTGACACTTTCAATGATAGTTGTACAAAAAAATAATTTCGGTTTTTGAGAAGACTCAAATTAACCCATACAAGAAATTCAAAATAGCATGAATCACGATTGGGGTTCTCGACCTCAATATGCAATATTTCAAGTTTCACAAAGAATGTTTCGAATTTGCGAGAAATGAATTAACATATAGGTACTGTTTATTCCATTTCGAATGTCGATACACTCTGCGTCCAAGTTAGGTTTGATAACCTTTCGAAGAAACGTGGGATGTCTTGTTTTCAGTCACAAACAGATGTGAATGGTGAATGTTTTCCTGAGTCATCTGAACCCAAGAAAGTAGAACTAGACATACAGGGTTGAGCGATTTGTATGAAACAAAATTGACGTTATTTTGACCAACAACTCAGATTATTTTTCGGCGATAATCTGAAATTCGACCCCTCAACTGCAACTAAGGGTTATAAAACGTTAGAAATGTTTTGCTAGCACCCCTGTTTCGACGAAAAGTAGATTTTAAAGGGATGCCGACAATTTTATTGCCACCGTTGCGGGAATTTATTGCATGCAGATAGCATGACACAAAGAATAATATTCTTCGTATCATGAGTAGACAGGAATAATTATTAGAGAGAGCATAGGGAACAGATATTTTTTTTACCGACAGATGAATTTGCTCTATATGACAACAAACTACATAGCACTGAACTTGATGATGCAATCAGTAAATGGTTTGACCAGGTTTTCAGAGTTCATTTTCGAAATTTTGAGTATTGAGTTATCATGAAAAAAATTCAATTCGAATATACCTAATAAATTTCAGCACTACCTACTTTATCAAGTAAGGGCATGAAGCATTTTGTTTTGTTAACTTCATCACTGAAATGAAGGAATCGAAACAAAATCAGAAACAGGCTGTAACTCTGAGAGAAATGGTCGTAAAAGAAATATAGGAAGGGAATTTTAGCTCCGAGTTTCTTCTTTTTGGATTTGAACTTTGAAATTTTGTAGCGTCATTTGTTTTTGAGTAAAATTTCCAACATTTTTGAAGTTTCGTTTTATGGTCCACACGCGTGGAAGAATTTTTTCTGGCTTAACCGCTATGATGATCCGATACTTCACTTCAGTTCCTTTTTTTATAGACCTTGCTACGTCAACTTTTCATAGAGATATCGGCCTTCAAATGAAAAAGGAATCATTTGGCTTTGATTATCTATATCTCAGCAAACAATTTGAAAATTTTTTTGTTGCATGTTTTTCTAATCTAGCTCAAAAACTACTGACGTTGAAAGATTTTCAGATTCTAATTCAAAAACAAGAAATCTGGAGATACAATTTCCTTTTTTGTTATTTCTTGTACGAAAAAAAAAACATGCTCACACAAGTATTTCAATCATTAAATACACTTCCCGTCAATAAATTCCGGACAGGAAAAATTTTTGTCAAATTCAACACACTGTATCTTTTTTCGTGGTGCTGCGATTTTGTTGAAATTTTCACCAGGTATAGTATTGGGCCTTGTTATATTAATCTGAAATTTACTTTGCTAAAATACTTGTAGTTTATCCGTTATACAGGGAGAAACAAAACCTTGTTTTATACCCTCCATTTCTAAACACCCTGTGGTGAATTTGAGGCGGCAAATTTGATATCATTAAGTTTTATTTTGAAGTGTGACCCTTCCTTAACAAAATGTTTTTTGATATACGTCAGTATCTGCTTTTAAAAAAAAAGATACACATGTTCAAAGAAAGTGTTGCATTTTTTAAATTTTTTTAACAATTTAAAATATTACAATACCTTATCGACTAGCAAACATACACAAACATCTGAAAATTAATAGCGTGTGTTTCCACCTCGCTTTCTCATCACTTCAACCATACGACGTGGCATACTTTCGATGCATTTTCGAATTGCTTCAGGGGGAATATTTTCCCGTTCTTCAAGAAGGGCTGTTCGTATATCGGGCAAGGTGTTGGGCTGCCGATTTCGAACATGTCTACCTAGCATATCCCATACATGTTCAATTGGATTTAAATCCGGAGTTCTGGCTGGCCATACCAATCGTTGAATATTCGCCTCTTGTAAGTATTCTGTTACAAACCGTGCAACCCAACATTGTTCTGCATTAACAGAAATTGTTGGGGAAATATTCCCCCAGAAGCAATTCGTAAATTCATTGAAAGTATGCCACGTCGTATGGTAGAAGTGATGAGAAAGCTAGGTGGAAATACAGGCTATTAATTTTCAGATGTTTGTGTATGTTGGCTAGTCGATAAAGTATTGTAATGTTTTAAATTGTTGTAAAAATTGAAAAAATGCAACACTTTCTTTGAAAATATGTATCTTTTTTCAAAAGCAGATACTGACGCAAATCAAAAAACCTCTTGTTAAGAAAGGATCACACTTCAAATTAATACTTAATGATATCAAATTTTCCTCCTCAAATTCACCACAGGGTGTTTAGAAATGGGGGGTATAAAACAAGGTTTTGTTTCCCCCTGTATAACGGATAAACTACAGGTATTTTTGCTAAGTAAATTTCAGGTTAATATTACAAGACCCAATACTATACCTGGTGAAAATTTCAACAAAAACACAGCACCACGAAAAAAAAATAAAGTGTGTTGAATTTGACGAAAATTTTGCCTGTCCGGAATTTATTGACGGGGAGTATAGTATTAAAGTGAAAGAAATGTCAAGTGAATTTCTCACTCTCTGATTTGTGTATACTCAAACTCAACACCGCAAACTTAATCAATTGAATATTATTTCAATCGAGAGCATATTTAAAGTTTTCCATTGTAAAATTTCGAATGCTGCTTTCAGATTTTCGAATGACGATTACTCCTTAGCATGAATGCATCAAGGTTGACAAAGAAGAATGAAGAAAACATGTAGGTTGATTGAACCAACGAAATTTCTCGGTTGCAGAGATCTGTGACTCATTTGAAGTGCTTAAGAAGTCAAGATAATATTGCTTATTGCCACTTGTGGAATACAAGGCTGAAGATAAGTGGGAGTGAATATATTGAGCATAATAATCACCGAAATTATACTGCTCTACAAAATTTGAGTTCGGAAATTTGAATATTGTTGTGAAAGTTTCCTTTTTTCTCAAATTTTCAAATTTTTCAAAATGAGTAATCTCAATTTTTTTTCAAAAAAAAGAACAAATGACAAAAAATTTATTTCGATGATGACCATTTGGAATTCATCTATGTTTCAAAGAAGTAATCCTCATGTACACTCTCATCTAACTTGGCATAACTAGCGTTGAATCGATAAAACCTTTCGATTTTCTGACTTTTTTATTTGTTGCTCAAAATTTTCGGTTTCTGTTCTCAGTAACTCCCCCCCCCCCATCTCGTTACATCTATGGTATCACTCATTCTTTGACCCCTTTCATCATAAATTCCACAGTTTCAGGTGAATTAAAAGTTCAGTTATGGCAGTTTGGGAAATTCGGAAACAATATAGGGTATTCTCCCAAATCTTTTCGTGTATTTTAGAGAAAAACAACGATGTTTGATAATAAAAGGGCGCAGTGCAATGAACTCAAAGAAAGAGTCAACATACTTTTCCATGATACAGAAAGAACGTCTGACTTTCGTTTTTCTGTTTGAAAGTTTTATGCCCAATGATTAATTAGTAAATTCGATATCTTCTACTAGCGAATTACACAATTCTCCATGACAGCAGGCTCCAAATAATCCGAAAATAGTATTCCCAAGTATTCTTCATCTGGTGACTCGTTGATAAATTTTATAACTTGTTCATGTGTCAAAATTTCGATATTTTCGGCCGATATCCTTCCCTTTTTTTCCGTTTTGAATACGGCATCACCTTCAAATATTTATTTGCTTCATATATTTTTTATGTTTCTTGTAAATACGTATGCTGAGAAAACAGCTCAACCAATCAACACAACACTTTCATGAATTCTTCCACTATCGACAAATATATTAATCAGTCAAGAACGAAAAACAAAAATTAGACAAGAATACAATTTAAATGGCACCGACTTTTTCAATTGTAAACCATCATTTTTAGATTTTTTCAGTAACCATAGCGTTAGCATCGTTTAAAATTCACATTAACCTTATGATAATTTGAATATTAAAATGCATCCTTAATTTGCCATGACATTCTAAATAGGCCTATTTCATTATGAAAATAGGGCAGGTATACATTGTTCTTATTTTTGTTAAAAGTGATTTCATTCTGATCTTTTTCATTTACATAATAAAACATTACAATTACGCGAAGTTATTTTTATTTCGGTAAATTATCCAACACAACGGTGTGCGAAGTTCTCAAGGTCACCGAGTTCAAGGATCATTTTCATATCAGTTTTTATAATTTCTTTAGTCGCTTCAACTAACTATTCCCAGTAATTTCGTATCGGCTGAGGTCATTTATGATTGTTATGGAAAAAAGCTGAATAGAATTAAATGCAGAATTTCCGGACAATTCACACAAATTGATCAGATCGAGGCAAAATTTTTTTAAAGTACTCATTTGCTCACTAGAACAAACTTTGGATACTGGTCGAATTTTTTGATTTACTGAATTATTATACAGGCGTTAATATCAGGCGTTTCTGGAGAACTGGGCCTATTATGAATCTGAAAATTGAGATTATGTTGTTGTGTGACATTATCTACCGAGCTGAATTATTTTTGGAACCTGACCACTTTCAGTTACACAGAAAGTGAAAAAAAAATTTCTCTATATTTTTTCTCTTTTTTTGTTTCCGAATTTGATAGAGTATGCAATTCTGAATACATTCGTACTCAAATCGTTGCATTCGTCAATATACTTTCCAAAATATCAACAACAAAAAACTGAAGAAAAAAGGGAGATGAGAGTATTCGGTATCATGTTTGTTGTTCCTACTTTAAATATCTTAAGCACAAAATGTTTTCCTATTTTTGAAGTCGAAGATTGTGGAAATATTGTACATTTCTAGAATTTTGAAAAATTTGTCACAGGGTGTTCCAAATGTTGGGCCAAAAATTGGGATCAAGATTGGGTCATAACTTTCGTGTTTCAAATTAGAACCCTATTTTTTTATGATTGCGTTGAATTCTGCGAAGAAAAATGATGATGATGTTCTGAAATATTGATGCTCCTAAAATTAATAATTCTTAAGTTATTTAGGATTTTCTGATTTTATGTCGTACGTAGCGTCAAATTCATGAAATCTGTTTCATATCAACAATGATGAATGAATTCAGAAAAGAGGTGTGTCACTTGTGAGTTATTGAAATAATTTATCTTCTATGACCAAGGTCATTGTTGATATGAACCGGATTCTATGAATTTGACGCTATACGACATGAAATCATGAAATTCTGAATAACTCAAGAATTATTAATTTTAGGAGCATTAACATTATCATCACTTTTCTTCGTACAATCCAACGCAATCATAAAAAAAAGGTTCTAATTTGGAAAACAAAAGTTATGGGCCAATCTTGATCCCAATTTTTGATCCAACATTTTACAACCCTGTGACGAGTTTTTCAAAATTCTAAAAATGTTCAATATTTCCACTGTTTTTAACTACAAAAATGTGAAAACGGTGCTTAAGATATCTAGATTTAAAATAACAAACATAATACCGAATACTCTTATCTCCCTTTTTTCTTCAGTTTTTTCTCGATATTTTGGAAAGTATTATGACGAATGCAACGATTTGAATACGAATGTATTCACAAGAGAATACTCTATCGAATTCATAACGAAAAGGAAATTGAAAAAAAAAATTTTGAAATTTTTTTTCTCTCCTTGTATAACTGAAAGTGGTCAGGCTGCAAGAATATTTTAGCTCGGTAGATAATGTCAAACAATATCATAATCCCAATTTTCATATTTCAAATAGGAGCAGTTCTCCAGAAACGCATAATAGGCCGTCGTACTTGGTACTCCCTGTATAATATCAGAGGATTTTGAAGTACACCTACGTGATCTAGGAGAATAGTCTCATGTTCTCACTCTTCTATGGACAGAGAAAAACAGAATCTTCAACAATCTACCCAAAATTCCCAATCTGAAAAAAAAATTACATGAGAAGAAAGAATCAATTCATAATAAATTAAATTGTTTTCAAATTAACCACCCGTTTCAGGAGTGCAGTTGTCATAAATTATTGAAGATTACAGACTTGATAACTAAGCTAATCTGTGAATTTGACTGAGTGAAAAGCCATGAATACATTATAACTTTTAATTGTCCTTTTTCACGAATATTATCAGAGAAGAATCACCCCAGCAAAATGTTCATTGGCTAATTTCGAAACGTAATCACTCTCATACTTTAATATTCAAATTTAAAATTGGCAAAGTCTTGTTTTCTGATCGTGAGGGTTTTTTAAACCAGGTGCGACCATCCAGTGATGATTTTTCGGAATCTCAGAAGTAAGTTTGAAGACCGATATATGAACAGAAATCATTTCCCATAGATAAACCATACATCTTATAACACAAGGAAAAAACGAAATATTGTTGGAACTAAAAACTACGACGTCATATACAAAAAATTGTCAAAATGACCATTCTTAAATAAAAATAAGAAACCCAAAACTAGGTTATTTTAATTAACACAACATTTGTGTTTATGTGAAAAAACTATAATACAAAAGTTCCAGATCTTTATATCATCTACAACTTTGCCATTCGTTTTTTTTTCAAAAGACAGAATTTTTTTCCTCCATTTTTGCTATATGTCCCTCGTTTTTCAATATTATTTTTTCACCATTTTCAGAATATTTTTCGTGAATTACACCAACAAAAAAAAGGGCGGAGTATGCAAAAACTCCTTTAAGAACACTTTGCCCACCTTATAAGCCGCAACTATTACAACCTAAAAATAAAATGACTGAATTACTAAGATTATTGATCGGTTATAGTATGAAACCTTCAGGTTCATTGTCTGCTTAGGTACCTCCAAGTATCTGAAAATATTATTGAATACCCAATCAGGATTTGAAATAAAGCCCCCACAAATGTCGCAATCGCCAATAAAATGAAAACAATTTCACCCTGAATCAACCTGATCATTCTCGGAATTAATGACTGGTTGAAAATTGTTCATTTTCCCCGAAATTATTGAAAAAACCAAGGCACAATCGCAATTTCGAATATCTCCTTAATAAATGTCGCAATATCGACTAAAAAGAACATAAATAAAACATGAACACCACCTGTTCAATTACATTCCATGTAACTTTCACTAACATCGTACAAGATGTCGGAAAAATCGCAAATCAGACGACAAAAACGCAACAGTTCCCGATAACTTTTTTCCCCGAAAAAAACAACCCGAAAAAAAAGGTGTAGAAAGCTGCGAATCCCTCAGACAATCCATATTAGTAGATGATCGAGAGTTACGTAGGTGAGTCTGTGACGCGGCACTTGTTCTCCTACGTAGAGAAGAGCGGTACCACAGTGAGAGCGAATTCATTCAGTCCGATCCTCTCAACGGAACAACATACGCGAACGATCCAGTAGACTGTGAAAACCCGCGAGTGCCAGTGAGTTGTGTAACGCTCCAAACAATCATGACGGTCAACAAATCCACGAAATCGTCCAAAAAGACAAGTTCAAAAACTACTAGTGCCAGTTCAACCTCCCAGCAAACGTCTAAATCGGTCAGTTCCAAAGTTTCCAAAGAAGTTCTCCATTCCTCCAAAGGTAACGTTTCCAAATCTTCTTCCGCATCCAGCCTGCAAATCGCAGATGTCTCCCATCTACCAGTGAACGCAAGCAGTGTCACATATACAGTCACTGAAGTCCTACCTACAGGTGGAGGAGAAAAAATCACCACCTACGGTGAAACCGGTGGTGCTACTTCTACAGAATACAGACATTTCATAGAACATGACAAATCCACCCAACATAACACCAACATCCAACAAATCGACTCAGTGTTGAACCAATCTTCCTCAAACATCTCTGTTGATTCAGCGTCAACATACACAGTGACTGAGCCCAAGGAAGAATATAGGCTCACATACAACGTCAATGATTCTGGTTGGAATGGCAAGTTTGTGATGGAAGCAGACTCCAGCAGTTCCACCCATCACACAACCAGAAGTAGCTCAAGTAACGTCAAAAACTCAACACTCAACGAAACATTCACTCTTGACAGCAAGCAACAAGACTCTCTTAACACAACCTTCACCAAACAGATCACAAACGAGAAGACAGATGGAAGAAGTTCTTCTAGGTCTGGTGTTAACAGAAGAACAAACGAGTCTGACAGGAGAGAACAACATAGCCACAATACAACATTCACAAAACAAACATCAAATGACATGGTTGACAGTGGAACCTCAAGGAGAATGAGCGAATCTGACTGGAAAAAAATGCAGTCATCCAATGTTTCTGGAGCTGACAACTCAACTCTAAACACAACATACACAAAAAACGATAACACCAGAGTCTCATCCAACATAACTGAACACCATACCAGCAGTACCCAGAGCAAAAACGAACAAACATCCTCCAAAACAGAACAAAAAGTTCTAACCAGCACCAGAGGTAACTCCGGTTGGAATGGAAAGTTCATCGTAGAAAGCCCCAACAGTAATTCAAAGAGAACCACGACCCAATCAAGACCAACATCAACTACAGAAACGTATATTTTAAGTGAAATAAACGACAATACCTCGCAAAATCAGACAGACAACAGATACATAGTCAGGAATAGAGATTCCCGGGACAAAAAGGATGAAACAAGTCAATTCATACTCACTGAAATATACGACAACATGGAGAAATATGGCAACACCTCAAACATACGAGACGATCAGAGCGTTAGATCTGACGCCACGTAT
The DNA here is from genome assembly GCA_038502775.1 of Hippodamia convergens. Taxonomy (NCBI): domain Eukaryota; kingdom Metazoa; phylum Arthropoda; class Insecta; order Coleoptera; family Coccinellidae; genus Hippodamia; species Hippodamia convergens. The sequence goes on along the minus strand of JAVSIQ010000795.1, from coordinate 707,046 downwards.
ACTAAAGAAACTGGAGACTCGAACAACTCTAGATTGTATTCAATTGGACAACATTTGGTTGACCAGAAAAAAACCTTAGACAGTAGTACGTCCAGAACACAACACAACCCTTCAACAAGTGTAATTCGTGATGGTTCAACAACATACGAGTACTACGACACCAACAGTGAAACTGTTGACTATCGAACAACAGTGACTCAAGACTCTAAGACGATCTTAGACGATAGTTATAGAACCGAGAAACATACGAGATTGGCAGGGACTTCTGAGTCACCTTTGGAAAGAACATCCACAACATCTACTACCAGAAATATAGATAGAAGAAGAGATGGTAGTGTTAGTCCAAGTAGAGGACCAAAACAATCCAGAAAACCAGGCCCTAACACCAGAAGTAGCCCAAGAAGAGACGAAAGAAGCCCAAATTCAAGAAAGGACAAATCGCAAACAATTTCAAAGAACATCTCTGACGTTTCTGACGTCACAGATTACACCACAACCACAACAATTGAGGACTCAACCTTCATTGTTGACAGGAAATACATCACAGACGATGTGCAAGACTCTTATACTACAAGAGGACCACGGCATTCAACAAGACAACTCGAACCATCTGGAAGTAGAGGAGTCACAACATACGACAGCAATGTCACCACGCAAAATTACGAAACCTACAGCGACATCTCTGACATCGTCATGAACTCACAGTATGACACTTCGACCAGCATCACAGAAAACATAATTGAGCAAGAGATCACCAGAGATTTAAGACAATTCGAGAATGAAATCCACAAACTGGAGAACAAACTGATTGGTCCAAACCAAGGTGGAGATAAACCAGTTAAAATCATCGATGCTGTAGAGCACGTAGACATAAGGGTTTCTGATATCATAAGTCAAAACGAAGAGAAAATTATACTCGAGGTGGAAAAGGACATCGTTCTAAAAACAGTCACTGGATCAGAGTCTGTGGTGAACAATTCTGTCGTGGACATCAGAGAGAGCAAAACTGACATAATCGACATACGAGATACAGTGGACAGATCCGATACGATTCTAAAAGAGACCATCACCACCATTAAAGACATTGTAAGAAAGTTTGTATTCCCCAAGATTAATTTTATTAATTGATTGATTTTCCAGAACGAAGAAGAAAACATCACTAACATCAAGAAGGTGGTAGATAACAAAGTAATAAACATCGAGAAAACGATCAGGGAGACATTACCGGGTGTTAAATATATACCACCGAAAAAGGAAGCTTGCATATGCGAGCTTTGCACATGTGGGTAAGTACATACATCGATAAGAAACCTTTAAGTGGACTGTATGCAGTCGGAATTGATTTCTGATTAATTAGAACGAATTGGAGCAGTATACAGGGTTGGGATAAAGTATATGGAACCAAGTAAATATCTTGAAAAGGGCAATTTTGATAAAATTTTGCCTTTAATTTTTCTTGATATTTGTTTTCCGGACATACCCTCAACTTTTTTAATATATGAGAGACCAGAGACCTCCTGTATATCTCTGCAGATATTGAAAGAGCTTGTGAATTTGAATTCGTATATACTGGGTTTCGTGTAAAAATCTGAATACACGAGGAATTATTGCACTTTAATCAACTTGGATTTTTTATTTAAACCTGAAAAAACGTGCAAATAAATACATTGATGTTGTGTGTATGCATAATAAGTAACTCGAATTTGACACTTGGGCAACAGTTACCGCTACTCGTTTTTTACTTATTCTGCATACACACTACATCAATTAGTTAATCTGAACGTTTTTTTTATGGTACCTAATGTAAAAAATCCAAAAGAAATTGATAAACGTGCGATTATTCCTTGTGTTACCAGATTTTTTTTAACACCCAACCCAGTAAGTATGTACAAATTCGAAATCACAAGCTTTTTCAACATCTCAAAGATATATAGGAGGTTCTATATGAAATGAAAAAGTTGAAGGTGTTCCTGGTTCAACCGGAAGTATATTATCAACAAAATGTTGTACAGGGTATCCCAAATTGCTTGATTTTGAATGTTTCTGGTACTTCTAGACTAAATAGGTGAAAACGTTGAGAGGAGTCCTGGGCTCAATTTCCGTGAAAAGACCAGTAGTGAAAACCGTTTAACGATATCTTCATTTGTTTTGAAGATATAAAAAAATTTTGAAATTTTTTCGATTTCGAAGATGTGCCATAACTTTATCATTTTCGAAAATATCTGAAAAAGATAAAAACATCCAACAAGCACTTTTTCACTGGTAATAAGACATTATTTTAAATTTTTTTCATCTTAAACTTTTTTTTCATGGTATAAGAAAAAAAAAAAATACGTTCGTATCTGATATGAAAGAGTGTTTTTTTCCAGGAGAAAAAAATTGAATTTAGTTTCTTCTACAAAATTTTAATCGTTTTCAGATATAATCGTAAATAAAATAGTTACAGCATATTTTCGAAATCGATAATATATCAAAATTTAAAAAAATTAAGATATCGTGAAACGGTTTTCACTAATGGTGTTTTCACGAAAATCGAGCCCAGAACATTTTTCGAAGTTTTTACCTATCTAGTCCAGAAGTACCTAAAACAGTCAAAATACTCAAAATCGAGCAATTTGGGATACTCTGTACATTGTGTCCCAATTTGGGTGAGACTGCACTGTATCTCAGCTATTATTGAAGACAAAGACATGCGGTTTTCGCGTCACATTTTTGTAAAAATTTCAAATCCACAAACAGAAATATTCCAACTAATTTTGTTTCTGATATACAGGGCGAAAACGAAAATGAGATGTCATTATTTCTCAGACACTGTTGGTGAAAGATAGACAAAAATGAAAACTGATTTCAATAGATATTTTTACGTATAAGTCAGTGGCGTAGTTAAAAAAAAATTTTTAGAGCACAGTTTTTGAGATTGGGCACAAACTTTCTAATTTTCAAATGGAACACCCTGTATATTAAAACGTAATTTTTTGCATTTTTTTCTGGATTCACTGATGTAACACAGCCTAACCTCTAATGAATTTTAGCTTCAAAAATCAAAAGAATTCATATGTAGGTTTTTTTAATATCAGGCCATGAATTCTTTCACACATCCATTCAATTATTACTTTTCTCAAAACGCCATGTGACTAAATCCTAGTCATTTTATTAAATTTTAACATAAACTCAAAATATCACTCTTCAACATGAACTCGAAAATATTGCAAACGGAAGAAATTTTGATTTAAATATTGAAAATTTCTGATGCATGTTCATCTTTCATGCATGTGTTGAATAATTCATGTTTAATTATAAAAAAACATAAATACGGATGTTTCTTAAAATTCATTAAAAGTAAGGTTATGATACATCAATGTATTCAGAAAAAAAAATGCAACAATTTAACGTTAAAACATACATGGTGTTCCATTTGGGAATTAAAAAGTTTGGTGATAAATCTCAACAACAGTGCTCTAAAATTTTTTTACCAAAATCAGCTTTATTTTTTTTTCAATCTCATACAGAGCTGGAAAAATAATAATATCTCCAAAAGTGCACATTTTTCGTTTTCGCCCTGTATTTCAGAAACGAAAGTATTTGGAATATTTCTATTATCTTCTATAATAGCTGAGATACAGTGCAGTATCAACCAATTTGGGTCACAGTGTACATCAGATGCATTCGGAGTCATCACACTTTCCTGCAATATTTTAAATATTGTCCTTTTCGTTCAAAAGATATGTACTTGGTTCCACTTTATCCTAACCCTATATAAAGTCACGTGAAATTGTATTTATAGACCTCAGAAATACTGTTAATTCGACAATAATTGATCAATTGAACTAATGTGTAATTCATCTTATAGAGTTCACTGCTATGTTGATGAAATTCGCCAATATATTATTTCATTCGAAAATATTCTATTATTTTTCATCCAAATTAATTGACAATCTTCAATAAAAGGTATTCCTATGAAATAATACAGGGTGATATCTATTTACTGGACGATCCCAATTACAAAATTAAAAAAACAATACAATACAATACAATAATTAAAAAAAATAATACAAAAAATTATACAATAAAATAATGCGTGATTCTCGGTTATAAAAAAAAATTGAAGAAACACTATCTATTGAAATATTTCATGGGAGGTCCTTGAATTTTGAAGTTTTTTTAAGGGTTTTCTCTCCCAGTCTCTGAAACAAAACACAATTATGAACATTCTTTAAAAAGCGTAAAACTTGTACACTAATCTTTCAGGGGATAAATCCTTCAAAAAATGGTCCCTAACAATGAAGAAAGAAAGCTTTGTAAAGTTTCGGAGTCTACATCAGAGTCCTTTATTAGACAATTTCCTAATTTCATTAAACTCGGAGTCTTGAGAATTTTTTGATTTGTCAATTAGCAAATCAAAAAATTTCTCTTTGAATCATATCATTAATATTGAAGATACGGATAAATAAAAAATCTTGATATTAAGGATAAATATTTCTTGTTCCAAAATTATCAGACCTTTGTTCTACACTTTTCAAAATTTTTCGGTGTTTCTCAACAGGCTGTATCTCAGTGAAAATTGTTCGTATGAGAAAAAGAAGAATCAACTTTTGAAGTTTGAAGACTCTAGTTTCTGAATTTATCGGTTAACTTTTTTTCAGAGTACCGGTAGTCATGCAATCCTCGGATATTTATCCGAAGAAAATTTTTTCAAAATTTTTTGATTTTTTCTTGCTCTTCGGCATGGAAAAATTTTTTGGGCTAGACCGATGCAAAGGCAGCATTGCCTGTTTATTCAGCTCTGATTTTTTTTCAATATCCTCGGAAATGACTATTTGTCTTCAAGATATCCAATTTTGAATGCAAAAGGACCCTTTTTCACTTAACTGATGATATCTCTGGAACTACTGAAGGCCTAGCAAACCGACAACCGGTTTCTTTTTCTGCAGAAAATTTACTACAAAATTCGTTCATGTTCTATTAAAAAAAAATTTTTTTCACCTGTAACGGTAAAGTGAAAAAAGATCAAGAAAATGCCATTTTGCCATTTGTTAGTCAACGGACTGTATCTTCGTCAATATTGGAGGGAAAGCTGAGGTTATAAAAAAATTTTACAGACTAATGTACCCCAAAGGCTCCCCTAAATCAGTAGATGGATCGGTAAAGTGGTTTTCCTGAACCAATCGATTGAAATTTTGAAAAATTTGAGGAAACAAGGTTTCTGTTCCTTGCACTAGAGATAATCTTTTTGAAAATTATTATTTTAATTTTTTCAGTTATTGGTTGATTTTGTATTTCTTCAAGATCGAGAAAAAAATTAAGAAGTTTTTTTTTCAAGTGAGAATTTTTTGGCAGAAGAAATTTCAGAAAATTTCTGAAATTTGTATAGGCCTTTTTTTACGATTGAAAAGAAAAAGTTGAATTTTGTTTTGATAATATCAGAAAAAAAAAATTTTTCAGTGAGAATTTATCTTTTTTCTCGATATTTTCTGAAAAAAAAACATTTCCAAATATGTATTTGAGATTTTTGAAAAAAATTTTCTTCAATTTTTTCATAATCTCTATAACATTCAAAATTGGGTATTTATATTTGATTCTTGAAAAGGAAAGGTCGAGTTTAAGGGACGTTCCCTTAATTTTTTCAGAACTTCAATCAATCGGTCCAGGAAAACCGCTGAACCGATCAGTCTACCGATTTGTTAGGGCCTTTGGGATACATTAGGCTGTAAATTGTCTCATAACCTTAGCTTTCCCACCAATATTGACGAAGATACAGTCCGTTAAGCAACAAATGGCAAAATGGCATTTTCTTGCTCTTTTTTCACTTTACCGTTACAGGTGAAAAAAAAATTTTAATAGAACGTTAACGATTTTTGTAGTAAATTTTCTGCAGAAGAAGAAACCGGCTGTCGGCTTGCTAGGCCTTCAGTTGTTCCAGAGATATCGGTAGTTGAGTGAAAAAGGGTCCTTTTGCATTCAAAATTGGATATCTTGAAGAAAAATGGTCATTTCCGAAGATATTGAAAAACAAATTAAAGCTGAATTAACAGGCTATGCTGTCTTTGCATCGGTTTAGCTCGAAAAATTTTTCCATTTTCGTAGAGCAAAAAAAAAATTTTAAAATTCTGAAAAAATTTTCTTCGTGCTTTATCCGAGGATTGCATGACTACCGGTACTCTGAAAAATTGTTAACCAATAAATTCAGAAACTTGAGTATTCAAGCTTCAAAAGTTGAATTTTCTTTTTCTCATACGACCATTTTTCACTGAGATACAGCCTGTTGAAAAACACCAAAAAAAAATTTAAATTTTTCTGTTCCTTTAATTGTTGCGAGAATTATATTACAAATTGCAAACTTTTGGGCATTATTCGTGGTATAGAGCTCAGCCATATGTCCAACCATCGTTTCTTTTTCATTCATGACGCGAATGCTACAATACCGGTAAATTTAACAAAACATGAATTCTACGAAATTATACTCTCATTGACCACTAAAGGACTTTCCTCGCTCAAAGTACATCTGATTTGCTTAAACGCCGAATCCAATGAATCTTTATCATGCATTCCCTGTCTGACCGACATTGGACAAGTAGCTGTTGGATACTAAAAGATGACATCATCGCTCAGAATGTTATTTGCCAATTTAGGAATTGAATGTTAAAAGTCGTTTGTTTCTTATGGGTATAACCTGTTTTCGAGTCGGCTATGGCAACCTCGAGTCTCGCCTTCGACACAGTTATTATTTCTCGACCAGCTCTCGTATTAAACAATCCAATGCCACTCCGTAATTGTTCAATTCTACACGAAGAATGCTGTCATTTTACCAGGAAATTTTATATCACTCGAAATACTCTGTACTCGATGAGGCTCAAATGTATGAGGCTATACTTTTTCAGATAGGTATTGAAAAATGTGTAAACGGAATCAAGCAAAATTTTTTCATCGGAAACATCGATTAATGACAAGATGCAGAAAATAGTAATAATCTACACTGCGCAAAAAAATTAACGTACATTCTGAAAATCTCAATTTTAATGAAAGTTAACTCTACATTGACTTTATAACTCAATTTTTATGTTCTCTCGGGAAGGTTTTGAACAATTTTCAAAATACTGAAATGCTGATAAGTGATTTAATACTTGGTATTTTCACCCCTTGCGTTAATTACAGCTCGGCAACGACGGTTCATACTCAAAATGAGTGATCTTGAAATGTTCTGATCTAATCCTTCCCAGATTTCGCCGAGTTGGATTCCTACGTCATTAAGATTAGCTGGATGATTTTCTGAACTTCTCAGCCTTCTATTAAGGTTGTCCCAAACCTGCTCAATCGGATTGAGATCTGGACTTCTTGCTGGTCATTCCATTCGAGAGACTTCAACCTCTTCAAGGTACTCCCGAACGATGCTCGCATGATGAGGTCTGGCATTATCGTCCATAAAAATGAAATTTTCACCAATGTATGGGGCAAATGGCACTACATGCTCTTCAAGAATGTTCCTTATATACTTATCAGCATTCATAGCTCCATTATCAACGACCACTAGGTCTGTGCGAGCAGTCAAAGATATTCCACCCCATACCGTAATCGATCCTCCCCCGAAACCAGTAGTATTCAGGAAATTGACTGAGCATTTCTTTCATGTGGACGTTTGTATACAAGGGAATGTCGATCACAATGGAAGAGGCAGAATCTACACTCATCTGTGAAGAGAACTCTTTCCCAATCGGCCTCTTCCCAATGGATATGCTCTCTCGCAAAATCCAAACGCGCCCTTCGATATTCTCTGAGGCGATTTCTTATTGTCTGAGTGCTAATTTGCACTCCATGAGTTTGCTCGAGCTGATTTTGAAGGAGGCGAGAGGTTGCAAACCGTTTTCTCAACGAAGAAACTCTCAAGTAACGTTCTTGAATGGCAGTTGTTACCCGTGGTCTAACCTGTCCTGGTCTTCGGACATTCATACCTATCTCCATGAATCGCTGCAACATTCTGTACACACTTGTATGGGAAATTCCGAACCTTTCTGCAATTCTTGTGTATGTCTACCCTTCTTCTCTCAAAACTACCGCTTGGGCACATTCCTCTTGGGTCAAATTGCGTGTTTCGCGTTGCATAGCAATCGAGTGTAGAAAATCAAACGAAAGAAAAACTATTGATCACTAGAATTGATCGAGAACAACTGATTTTAGAATGGAGCCAATACATTCAAAATCTATAATATCATCTTTTTTCATTCCTGCTTGGAAAAAACATCTGTATTGAAGAAAAACGTTGAAAGGGGATATCATATGCATGCATAATTCAGATAAAAATAATCATCATTGAGAACACCTTCAGTTGTAGAATAAATTTGAGATTTCCATAATGTGCGTTAATTTTTTTGCGCAGTGTAAAAAGAGAAAAAGGCATTAACTGATGCTTCTCAACAAGTTTCCCTGTTTGGTTGAACACTCTTCTTATAAAAACAAATTGATGCCCAACTGAATGTTCCAATGAGGATTATCACTGGTATTATCAGATCTTGGTTACCAATTCTCTCAAATATTGTACCTACCCATATTCGAGGAGAGACAACAACTTAAAATTTTCTGAACTAATTTAATTCCTTTAAAGGCATTTTCAATACTTTCAATATTCCAGATGTAGGTACATCCTCTTTCACTAAATGACATTTTAGCGAGTGAAAGGGGATGTACTCAGTTCTTTTTAGCATGTTATCTTCTTTGACGCTATTTGATGTTACCACTTAGTCCTATTTTACTCAATACGTCACACAACTAATTGCTTCAAATATAGAAGTTTTTCATGAAGAATTTTTCCCTGAGTGGTATTGGATACTGATGATGCCGAATAAAGTTGAAACCGGTATATCTCCCCTCTCAGTGACAAAATCTGATATCATTTCTCCAACTTCATAATATATACAGGGTTATTCACAAATTTGGCTCCATAGAATATTTTTAGGAAAGGCACAAGATTCAGGATTGAAATTCTAAAGGTGAGCTTTTCTTTAAATGAGGAAATACTGAAACAAATCTCAAAATTGAACTCTGTTGAAATACAGACAACTTCGAGGTTTTTCATTAAAAATTCTCATTTTCGAGAGTCTCCGAGAAGAAAGGCTGATGCTTCTTTTCCGATAGCGTGATTTTCAGAATATGACACAGGAGGTCACAAATTCTTTGTCAAAGTTAGAAGTGACGAAACATAAAAAAATCGTTTTTTTTAAATTGGAACCCCATTTTTTCCAAGCATTTTCGAAATCTTCGTCAAAAAATAATAGGAGCATAGATTTTCATCCCAAAATGATAATTTTTCGAGATATTCAGGGAAAACGATTTTGCCTTAAATATTCAATCTCATTCCGAATGTATTTTTCTACTGAAAAATAATTATCGGTCAAGTGCAATTTCTGGAAATTTCTGTTGTTCAGACGAGTTCAGTTTTTATTTATTTTTCAAAGGTTAGGATAATATTTTATCGATAAAAGAGATCTCCAAAAATTTCACTTGACCGCTAATTATTTTTCAGTAAAAAACACATTCGGAATGAGATTGAATATTGAAGACAAAATCGTTTTTTCCTGAATATCTCGAAAAATATTCATTTTGGGATTAAAATTTGGACCTATGCTCCTATTATTTTATGACGAAGATTTCGAAAATGCTTGAAAAAATGGGGTTCCAATTTGAAAAAAAACGATTTCTTGATGTTTCGTCACTTCTTACTTTGACAAAGAATTTCTGACCTCCTGTATCATATTCTGAAAATCACGCTATCAGAAAAGAAGCATCAGCCTTTCTTCTCGGTGATTTTCAAAAATGAGAATTTTTAATGAAAAAACCTCGAAGTTGTCTGTATTTCAACATAGTTCAATTTTGAGATTTTTTTGTCGTATTTCCTCATTCCAAGAGAATGTTCTCTGGAAAATTCAAACTTTCGGAATAAAAAGGACTCCAGAATTCAATGGAGAATCGATTTATGCAATAAAAATTGGGTCTTCCCATTTTAAAGACGAAAGTTGATGTCACTTCCGGAAAAACCGGAAGTCATAGAGCCTTCAAAAAATATACGAGAAGTCGTCTTCTTATTTGTAGCTAATCTTTAGAATTTCAATCCTGAATCTTGTGTCTTTCCTAAAAATATTCTATAAAGCCATATTCGTGAATAACCCTGTATGTATTTTTTTGATTCAGATAGCTAATACAATACATATTGAAACAAAAAGGTACCTAGCTGAGGTTGCTGAAATACAGGAACACCATACCCATTTTTACTGAGCCTTTTTTACAAACTTGAAAAACCGTTCGAAAATCACATTTTTCTATTTTTTATCATTTCATCATGCTTACAGTCAAAAAAATTAGATCTGCATTTTTAAATCGAAATTTCGAAAAAAAATCTCAATTGTGAACGAGATATTCTTGATAATGGTGTATTTGTTGAAAAAATCTCAACATTATATTTTCTTATCAAACCAACAATTATTCGAGGAGAATGACAGATTATATACAATTTAATAATGAAATGATCTCATTAAAACAGGTCAAATGTCAAGAACTGAATTAGTGTTATTTTCAGATATCTATTTGTGCAAATCTGGATTCATTTATAATTGACATCAATTCACCGATAAACCATTGTTTATGTTATGTTGCTAGATGTCTCAAAAGAAACGGATATTGACAATTTCAAAATATTTTCTCTTCCAGTCTGTGTACCGAAATCATTTGAAAAATCTGAAGTTAATTACCTTAATTTTTCATCAAAATTCTCAGGAGCAAGAAACTTGTAAAAATTACTACTTGTGAACACAATTTCTTCAATTATAGTTGGCATTTTTAATACAGATGGATATACACCTTCCTCTCTGAATTTAATATTGATTGCTATTGATTATCATTGAGAACCTTCCCAATGAAATTAACTCAATTATTTCCAATTTCCTCCTCATCCAATCGTTATTATCAAGCACGTAAATCCTTAATTTTCTCAAACCTGTTTATTTCCCGAAATAACGATCATAATTTCCACTTCGTCAGCACGAAAATGGGTCACGCCGATCTCAAATATGTGTGAACAAATTAATGTATAACGAATCATTGTAGACGATTCGAAGCATGAAAACGTGCAAAACAGGTGGCTGAGATTCGCTTATTAGTGAAAAAAGCGGACCTGAATGATTACACGTGCAACATGCGATGTTTATTGAGCACATAGTATTAAATCGTATAATTCTCAAACAACATTCTTTAGATGGAATGAAAGTTTTCAGCTAGAACCTGTATCAGCAGGAATCAGTCGATTTCTACGTGAAAATGACAATAAATTTTAATTACTAGAGTTTGTCACTTTCATATACAGCGTGGAAAAGCCGAATGGAATAAATTCATTATCTTGGTTTCTGTACAAGGTGGTCCTAAATTGAAAGAGATTTTTTCTGATTGAAATAAAATATTACACTAGAAATATAAAAATTATTTTCATAATTAAAATTCGTATTTCATACTGAAATTCGTTCTATTGCAACTACAAGGAATAAACAAGAACAACAACATCAATAACAATTTCAAAAAGTTCTAACACAGGGTGTCCCACCGCGAGTGCCCATTAGAAGTTCATGGAGAAATAATAATTAGATTATTTCCAAATTTTGTGTAAAGATATAAGCCAAGAAGACCTTCATTTATGTATGATATATTTTTGAATATGAATGACTTCCGGAATTGGTATCAACTTTCTTATTTCAAATGGAACACCCCGTATATTATGACTTTTTCGGATAGATCTTCGAATGCCACAAAAATTTCATGTATCACTCCCTATAGCCATCTAGAGCTGTTTTCGAGTTATTCACTGTTTAATAAATAGTTTCAGGCTTTCACGACCGGATATATTGACATTAAGAGAGTCTTCCGGGCTTATTGGCCGTGGTCTATTAGGAATTATTTCACCTAACGTTTCGCCCACAACTGCGGTAGGCATCTTCAGAGGATTCTTGGTCTTAGATTGTAACTCGACCGCTGAATTTCCGAAAGTGATGGCCGTGGTCTATCACTTTCGGAAATTCAGCGGTCGAGTTACAATCTAAGACCAAGAATCCTCTGAAGATGCCTACCGCAGTTGTGGGCGAAACGTTAGGTGAAATAATTCCTAATAGACCACGGCCATCACTTTCGGAAATTCAGCGGTCGAGTTACAATCTAAGACCAAGAATCCTCTGAAGATGCCTACCGCAGTTGTGGGCGAAACGTTAGGTGAGATAATTCCTAATAGACCACGGCCAATAAGCCCGGAAGACTCTCTTAATGTCTATTCACTATTTCTCGAATAAATTTACAAATTGAGGCTTGTAGAACACTGAGAATTCAATGAAAGCGCAACGCACATTCTCAGATCTGTTTTTTGAAATGGGTTACTGACAAGATATTCACCATACCTCTGTAGAGAAAATAACGTCAAAGTTGAAATTCAAAAAAAGCGAAAAAGTCGTTTTTTTTCAAATGGAAACCATAATTTTTCCACTCACATATCAATTTGTGAGGTGAAAATAGGTAGAGTTTATTGAGGGTTCCTTATATCCAAAATGTACCATTTTCGAGATATTCAAGAAAAACTGTTAGAGTGTCAAAGTTTGAATTCCAAAAAAGGCAGAAATTCGATTTTTCCAAATTTAAACCGTATTTTTTTCACTACCATTTCAATTTGTGAGGAAGAAATAAGTAGAGTCTTCTAACGGTTTAATATAACTTAAATGAACCATTTTCGAGGGATTCAAAAATAACTGTTAGCAACGAGCATATTATAATATGTGAGGTATCAATTATGATCCAATTTTGTTCTAACTGAAGAATTTATCGTGGAATGTATTGGCAGAATTGTGTTACAGAAAGAATAAGGAAATCCACCAACCAAGAAGTATTGGGAAAGTGGGAAAAATGTTTGGAAGTAGGTGGACGAAATTTTCAAAATGTGTTATGATTCAATTTTTCATTCTGATATATCTTAATAAAGGAATGTTCATGACTTGTTTCATAAGTTTTGCATTACAATTTAAGGTTTCGATATGTATGTCATATTTTCCGAAAAATAACTCGTTATTTTCATTATGAGCAGTAAAAAAACTAGTGGTCGTTCTCTTTGAACAATGAGATAAGTTTTGAGAAATATTAACAACAGAAGCATGAAAAATTATTCTGAATAAAGTCAAAGATTTTTATGAAAGGGCGAACATAGATCATATAATAATAATATTACGCTCGTAGCCGATATTTCTGAATATCTCGAAAATGATACATTTTAGATATAGGGAACCCTGAATAGACTCCACTTATTTTTACCCCACAAATTCATATGTGAGTGAAAAAAATACAGTTTCCATTTGAAAAAATCGAGTTTTTGGCTTTTTTCGAATTCCAACTTTGACACTCTCATTTTACCTCCCAGTATATCAAAACGTCATTTTCTCTACAGAGTGACGTCGAATATCTTTTCGGTGACCCATTTCAAAAAACAGATCTAAGATTGTTCGTTGCGCTTTCATTGAATTTCAGTGGTCAATTTGTATTTTTTTTTCAAAAAACATTGAATAACTCGAAAACGACTTTAGATGGCTATAGGGAATGATACATAAAATGAATATGGCATTCGAAGATCTATCCAAAAAACTCATAATATACAGGGTGTTCCACTTGAAATAAGAAAGTTGATACCATTTCCAGTGAGAGCGGAAGTCATTGATATTTGAAAATATATCATAAATGAAGGTCTATATGGCTTATATATCCAAATTTGAAATTGATCGAATAATTACTTCCCCATAAACTTCTAATGGTCACTCCCGGTGGGACACCCTTTATATTGGGACCTAAGTATTCGAAGAAATTGTTTGAATATTTGTCCATTATGTTCTAAACATTTTAATTATCAAAATTATTACTAGATTCGAATTGTGAAAAAATTTGAATATTCAAGATAATTCATGAATATTCACAGTAACTGAGATAATGAATTCAATCCATTTGTTTTTTCCACAATTTATACAGGGTGTTTCAATAAAAGGTGACTCCCTCTCTAGGATAGTTAGGAAACTGAAAATTATTAGGGGTTTCTTGAGTAAAAAATTTTCGTATCGTCATCCGTATTCAAGATACAGGGCGTTGAAAGAGATGAAAAATGTACACATTTTATAAGATTTTTCCGAAACTATTGGCAACATTATAATGAAATTTTATACGAATATGTTTTGGAAGCTGATACATCTAATGAGTGTGTTTTGATGACTGACTCTCATAGAGGGCGCTAGTGACACGGTTCGTACCACGTTGTTTTAAAAATAACTTTTCTGATCTTAGATTCATTAAGCTGAATTTTGAGCGATCTTGAACATCATTCAATTCTACACCGAAAATATAATCATAAAATTCCGAAAACGGTGCACAATATCGAGTTTCATCAAGAGTACCTTTTTAGTGTGAAATATAATGATGTTTAATACCGCTCGAATCTCAAAATTTAACTTAATAAATCTAATATCAAAAAAGTTATGTTCAAAACAACTTGGTACGAACCGTGTTACCAGCGCCCTCTATGGCGTCAGACATCAAAACACATTCATTAGATGTATCAGCACCCGAAACATATTCGTAGGAATTTCATAACAATGTTGCCAGTAGTTTCGGCAAAATCGTGAAAAATGTGTATATTCTTTTCTTTTGCAATCTTGAATACGGATCGCGTTACGAAAATTTTTTACTGAAGAAACCCCCATTATTTTTCAGTTTTCTATTTACCCTAGAGAGGGGGTCTCCTTTCTTTGAAACACCCTGTAGAATTGCGAGTGAACAAATTCAAATAAGAAGGAACGCATAGGTACACCCAAAACATCATTGTAGAATGTTCTGCAGTTTATTAAAAAATTTGTACATTTTTTTTTACAGACGCCATACATGTCCTCACAATCCGGAAAACTACAACGACCACCTACACCTCGAAGGCCCCTTCATTGGCGCCCCCAAAGACGAATACAACGCCACCTACGGAGAAAGAGCACCCATAAGAATTCCCCAAGACAACCTGAAGGTCGAAGGTGATTTCGCCAAGAGACAACCGGAAAAATGGCAACCTGGCGAGAGAGAACCCATCCGCAAACCCCAAGATAACCTCCACCCTGAAGGGGACTTCTCCAAGAGAGAACCTCAGAAGTGGCAACCAGGAGAAAGAGAACCAATCAGGAAGCCTCAGGACAATCTGAAGCTCGAGGGTGATTTTCCACGAAGACCAGCAGAAGAATGGAGACCAGGAGACAGAGAACCTGTGAGGAAGCCTAAGGACCATCTTGGTCCTGAAGAAGGAGAATTCACCCAGAGACACTCTGAACCATGGCAACCAGGTCAGAGAGAACCGGTGAGGAAGCCTCAAGATAATTTGAAACCAGAGGGAGACTTTACGAGAAGAACACCAGAAGAATTCATCCCTGCTGAGAGGCCGAAACAAAAAAGACCAGAAGATAATCTTAGACCTGAGGGAGAATTTGAAAAGAGAACTCCTGATAAGTTTGTTCCTGCAGACAGACCAAAACAAATAAGACCAGAAGATAATCTCCGGCCTGAGGGAGAATTTGAAAGGAGAACTCCAGATAAGTTTGTTCCTGCTGAGAGGCCGAAACAAAAAAGACCAGAAGATAATCTTCGACCTGAGGGAGAATTTGAAAAGAGAACTCCTGATAAGTTTGTTCCTGCAGACAGACCAAAACAAATAAGACCAGAAGATAATCTCCGGCCTGAGGGAGAATTTGAAAGGAGAACTCCAGATAAGTTTGTTCCTGCTGAGAGGCCGAAACAAAAAAGACCAGAAGATAATCTTCGACCTGAGGGAGAATTTGAAAAGAGAACTCCTGATAAGTTTGTTCCTGCAGACAGACCAAAACAAATAAGGCCAGAAGATAATCTCAGACCAGAAGGAGAGTTCGAAAAGAGAACTCCTGATAAGTTTGTTCCTGCAGACAGACCAAAACAAATAAGACCAGAAGATAATCTTCGACCAGAAGGAGACTTTGAAAAGAGAACTCCTGATAAGTTTGTTCCTGCAGACAGACCAAAACAAATAAGACCAGAAGATAATCTCAGACCAGAAGGAGAGTTTGAGAAGCGAACTCCAGATAAGTTTGTTCCTGCAGACATACCAAAACAAATAAGACCAGAAGACAATCTCCGACCAGAGGGAGAATTCGAAAAGAGAACTCCTGAAAAGTTCATTCCTGCAGAAAGACCAAAGCAGAGAAGACCAGAAGATAATCTTCGTCCTGAGGGAGAATTCGAGAAGAGAACTCCAGATAAGTTTGTCCCTGCAGAAAGACCAGTACAGAAGAAACCAGAAGACAATCTCCGACCAGAGGGAGAATTCGAGAAGAGAACTCCTGAGAAGTTCATTCCTGCTGAACGCCCAGTACAAAAGAGGCCAGTTGATAACCTTCATCCTGAAGGAGAATTCACTAGGACCAGAACAGATGATTATAAAATCGAAATAGGAGAAAGGAGGGAAATCATTCGGCACGAAGATAACCTTACTGTAGGGGGAAAATTCACAGGTGAGACCAAACAAATATCTCAATTATTTCAGTCCTATTTTTGAATAAGTTTAATTTATTATATACCATTGTCGAATTTGAAGGAATAATGCCCACTTGCACCGTCAAATATAAGTCTGACTTACGTCCAACTTAGATTTGAAGTTAGGTTTGGACGTTGTTTTTCTTGCATCGCAGTTTAAGTGCCTCTTAAGTTATGACTATTTTGAGCCGCGAATATTCATGGCTTAAGCAAGACTTTAGCCCGTCTCAAATATTCGTAACGTCAAAAACGAGCTTCAGTTTTGTCGTGTTGTTTTTGATTGCGTGAATTTATTAATTATTATGGATAGAACTTTATTGGATTGAATTGATGATCTATATGAGGATGATTTCGACATATTAAATATCATAGATTATGGCTTTCCTAGAAGTCTAGAATTTAATGAGGCCGATCACTACCATGATATGGACGAATTCGCATTTTTTCGGCGATTTCGGTTGACCAAAAAAACTACTCTGCAACTACTGAGAGTAATTGAGGATGATTCAGAATTGCCAAGTGATATGTAAGTACATATCTTATTATATCTTATGTATGATGATGTCAAACCTCAAAGAACGGAGTTTAAGCCTTGATGATTGTAGGAATCAGAGTGTATCACCGATGAGTCAACTCCTTACGTGCCTGCGATTCTACGCATCAGCAGGACATTTATTGGCTGCAGCCGATTTTATGAAAATCCACGAATCTACAATATCAAGAATAGTTTTACGAGTTTCAGTATTCATGAAAATGATTCAGACAGAAGCAGAATTACGTTCCACCCAATCCCAATTTTACCAAATTGCTGGATTTCCTCGTGTTTTTGGAGCAATTCATTGTACCCATTTGATTATTAATTCTGCAGGTAGTTTACTCTTGTGAATGTGAAAAGTACTATTTCGATGATATTCCACAGGTGGAGCATCATGTCATTCAAGTTACAAATAAAGGATTGTTGAAATCAAATCAAATCATTTGCTTCAAATAAAAAAAAGGTTGTACTGTGCCTGTTCGATAGCGACCCAAAGTAAATGTCGTTCTGTGAATCAGAATACTGAAAAGGAAAATGCATAGCCAAAATATCTTGTTTGTCTATGAATTTGCGTGTTCTTCTTACTTCGCTATGCTTAGTGCCGACACGAAACCATATGATCATATCGCATTTCTATGTCAAAACAAACAATTTCACTGATTTATACAGTGTTGCCAGATTTGGCATTGCTTAGCGCGTTCTTAACAAAGTCGTTTCTATTAGATATGCGGTGCAAGATCTGATAAGTTAAGGCGGGGAAAAGCCCGACTCAAAATTTGAAAACGGTGCAAGTTGGCATAGAGAAACTTCACTTCCATTCTTTTCCCGAAAAAACTCTAAATTTATTGTTGTATTTTTACAGACGTAACCACCTCTCAAGTAGACTTCACCGGACTCCAAACTCAAAAACCAAAACCGATAAGACGAAACACTTTCACCAAGGTGGAAGGAGACTTCACTTCAGATACCACCAGTAGAAGCGAATACATCGATTTCACCTCGATGGTCGAGAGTACTACAGTTGAAAGAAGAGAAGACAACCTATTCCTAGAAGGTAAAATGACGTTTGACACATCCAATACCACGGAATTCACGGAGAAAACAACCCCAGTCCAAAGGAGAAGAAGGACTTGGACGAAGGAAGACATCGAGAAATTTTATTCCCAGCAGAATACAGAAATCACCACAACGTCCCATGAAGACTACAGGGTGTATGATGAAACAGATTTCAGGGATACGAGGAATACTGTTATTATTCGAAGAGATAACTTGAGGCAAGATGGGCCATTCGAAGGTACTCCGAAGTCTAAAGAAGACTACACACCGAAACAAACTGATCGACCAGTTATGAGAAAACCCCTGGATAATTTGAAGCCAGAAGGTGACTTCACCAAGCGGAGTCCTGAAAAGTTTATTCCAGCCGAGAGACCCAAACAGAAGAAACCTCAAGATAATCTCTTCATGGAGGGAGATTTCCAAACGCCTGAGAAACCAGAATATCGTCCAGCAGATAGACCTAAGCAGATAAGACCAGAGGACAATCTACACCCTGAAGGAGATTTCGCGAAAAGAACGCCTGAGAAGTTTGTTCCTGCTGAAAGACCTAAGCAAAAGAAACCACAAGATAATCTCCACATGGAAGGTGACTTTGAAACGCCTGAAAAAACAGTATATCGTCCAGCAGAAAGGCCTCAACAAAAAAGACCTGTAGACAATCTATATCCAGAAGGGGATTTCGAGAGAAGAACTCCAGAAAAGTTTGTTCCTGCTGATAGGCCGAAACAGAAGAAACCTCAAGATAATCTGTTCATGGAAGGAGATTTCCAAACTCCTGAAAAGCCAGAATATCGTCCAGGAGAAAGGCCTAAGCAAATAAGGCCAGAAGACAATCTCTATCCAGAAGGAGATTTTGCTAAGAGAACTCCAGACAAGTTTGTCCCTGCGGAGAGACCGAAGCAAATAAGACCAGATGACAATCTTCATCCTGAAGGAGATTTTGCTAAGAGAACTCCAGACAAGTTTGTCCCTGCTGAGAGACCGAAGCAAATAAGACCAGAAGACAATCTTCATCCTGAAGGAGATTTTGCTAAGAGAACTCCAGACAAGTTTGTCCCTGCTGAGAGACCGAAGCAAATAAGACCAGAAGACAATCTTCATCCTGAAGGAGATTTTGCTAAGAGAACTCCAGACAAGTTTGTCCCTGCGGAGAGACCGAAGCAAATAAGACCAGAAGACAATCTTCATCCTGAAGGAGATTTTGCTAAGAGAACTCCAGACAAGTTTGTCCCTGCTGAGAGACCTAAACAGAAGAAACCACAAGATAACCTTCATATGGAAGGTGATTTCGAAAAGCCTCAAAAGCAAGAATACGTCCCTGGAGAGAGACCGAAGCAAATAAGACCAGAAGACAATCTGCACCCTGAAGGAGATTTTGCTAGAAGAACCCCAGAGAAGTTTGTTCCTGCTGAAAGACCCAAACAGAAGAAACCACAAGACAATCTTTACATGGAAGGTGATTTTGATACGCCTGAAAAGCCAGAGTACCGTCCTGCAGAAAGGCCCCAGCAAAAACGACCTATAGACAATCTATATCCAGAAGGCGATTTCGAAAGGAGAACACCAGAGAAGTTCGTTCCAGCTGAAAGGCCGAAACAAAAGAAACCCCAAGATAATCTGTTCATGGAAGGAGACTTCCAGACTCCTGAAAAGCCAGAATATCGTCCAGGAGAAAGACCTAAGCAGATAAGACCAGAAGACAATCTTCACCCTGAAGGAGATTTTGCTAAGAGAACTCCAGAAAAGTTCGTCCCTGCTGAAAGACCGAAGCAGATAAGACCAGAAGACAATCTCCACCCTGAAGGAGATTTTGCCAAGAGAACTCCTGATAAGTTTGTTCCTGCTGAAAGACCCAAACAGAAGAAACCACAAGACAATCTTTACATGGAAGGTGATTTTGAAACTCCTGAAAAGCCGGAGTACCGTCCTGCAGAGAGACCGAAGCAGAAAAGACCAGAAGATAACCTTTATCCAGAGGGAGATTTCGAGAGGAGAACACCAGAAAAATTCATTCCCGCAGAAAGGCCTAAGCAAAAGAGGCCACAAGATAATCTGTTCATGAAAGGAGATTTTCAAACTCCGGAGAAACAAGAATATCGTCCAGCTGAGCGTCCAAAACAGATCAGACCAGAAGATAATCTTCACCCAGAAGGAGACTTCACTAGGAGGACTCCAGATAAATACATACCAGCTGACAGACCTAAGCAGAAGAGACCTCAGGATAATCTCTTCATGGAGGGAGACTTCCAAACGCCCGAAAAGCCTGAATATCGTCCTGCTGAGAGGCCCAAACAGATAAGACCAGAAGATAATCTTCATCCAGAAGGAGATTTTGCGAAGAGAACTCCAGAAAAGTTTGTACCTGCGGAGAGACCTAAACAGAAGAAACCGCGAGATAATCTTCACATGGAGGGCGATTTCGAAACTCCAGAAAAACCAGAATATCGTCCTGCCGAAAGGCCTCAGCAGAAGAGACCAGAAGACAATCTTCATCCCGAAGGGGAATTCGAAAGAAGAACGCCACAAAAATATATTCCAGCCGAGAGGCCGAAACAAATCAAACCAGAGGATAATCTTCACCCAGAAGGAGATTTCACCAAGAGAACACCAGAAAAGTTCGTCCCTGCAGAAAGGCCAAAGCAGATAAGACCAGAAGATAATCTGCACCCTGAAGGAGATTTCGAAAAGAGAACTCCAGACAAGTTCGTTCCAGCGGAAAGACCGAAGCAGAAGAGACCACAAGATAATCTCTTCATGGAAGGTGATTTCCAAACTCCCGAAAAACCTAAATATACTCCTGCAGAAAGGCCCAAACAGATTAGACCAGAAGATAATCTCCACCCTGAAGGAGATTTCACGAAGCGAACTCCAGAAAAGTTTGTACCTGCAGAAAGACCCAAACAAAAGAGACCAGAAGACAATCTCCATCCAGAGGGAGATTTCGAAAGAAGAACCCCAGAAAAGTTTGTACCTGCTGAAAGACCTAAGCAAAAGAAACCACAGGACAATCTCTTTATGGAAGGAGATTTCCAAACTCCCGAAAAACCAAAATATACCCCTGGAGAAAGGCCGAAGCAGATAAAGCCTGAAGACAATCTTCACCCAGAAGGAGATTTCACCAAGAGAACGCCAGAAAAGTTTGTCCCTGCAGAAAGACCAAAGCAGAAAAGACCAGAAGATAATCTGCACCCTGAAGGAGATTTCCAAAAAAGAACTCCAGACAAGTTCGTTCCAGCGGAAAGACCTAAGCAGAAGAAACCCCAAGATAATCTTTTCATGGAAGGAGATTTCCAAACTCCCGAAAAACCAAAATATACTCCTGCAGAAAGACCAAAACAGATTAGACCAGAAGATAATCTCCACCCAGAGGGAGATTTCACGAAGCGAACTCCAGAAAAGTTCGTGCCTGCTGAAAGACCCAAACAGAAGAGACCAGAGGACAATCTCCATCCAGAGGGAGAATTCGAAAGAAGAACACCAGAGAAGTTCGTACCTGCTGAAAGACCTAAGCAGAAGAAACCGCAGGACAATCTATTCATGGAAGGTGATTTCCAAACTCCAGAAAAACAGGAATATCGTCCAGCTGAGAGGCCGAAACAGGTCAGACCAGAAGATAACCTTCACCCTGAGGGAGACTTCGAAAAGAGAACCCCAGAGAAGTTCATTCCTGCTGATAGACCCAAGCAGAAGAAACCCCAAGATAACCTCCGACCTGAAGGAGAATTCGAAAGACCAGAGATAATAGAAGTGGGACCTTGCGAATTGAGACGACCGATCAGACATGACGATAATTTGAGAATGGAGGGAACTGTCCATATGACCAGAAAAGACGACTACAACGTTACTCGAGGTGAGAGAGTAGATATCGTTGTCAGAAAAGATAATCTTCGCATGGAGGGAGAATTTACTGATCTCCGATCAAGAGATGATTACAGAATCGTGAAAGGTGAACGTTCTGACATAGTGATTCACGAGGATAATCTCAAATTACAAGGCGAGTTCAACGAATACAGAAGAAGAGATGAATTCACCACCGTCACTGAGAGACAAACTATCATCAAGCATGAAGACAATTTACATTTAGAAGGTACTATCCTGGTGCCAGAGAAAACCAAGTATATCCCGTCAGAAAGACCCAAATTGATCAAACCAACTGATAACTTGCACCCTGAAGGAGATTTCACAACTCCAGAGAAGCCAGGGTATCTTCCGGCTGAGAGGGTGACCCCGAAGAGACCTACAGACAATTTGAAGACTGAAGGAACATTCGAAAGACCAGAGAAACCCGGCTATCAACCTGGAGAACGTCCTCAGCAGAAAAAACCTTCAGATAATCTTCGACTTGAAGGAGATTTCGACAGGAACTCCCCAGAGAAATTCATACCAGCTGAACGTCCCAAACAGAAGAAACATCCGGATAATTTGAGACCAGAAGGTGAATTCGAGAAGAGAACCCCACAAAAATTCATCCCTGCTGAAAGGCCTAAACAGAAGAGACCAGAAGATAACCTTCGACCAGAAGGAGAATTTGAAAGGAGAACTCCAGATAAGTTCGTTCCTGCCGAAAGACCAAAACAGAAGAAACCAGAAGATAATCTACACCCAGAAGGAGATTTCGAAAAAAGGACACCATCTAAATTCGTTCCTGCCGAAAGGCCTAAACAGAAGAAACCCCAAGATAATCTCTTCATGGAGGGAGATTTCCAAACTCCTGAAAAGCCAGAGTACCGTCCAGGAGAAAGACCTAAGCAGATAAGACCAGAAGATAATCTTCACCCTGAAGGAGATTTCGAAAAAAGGACCCCAGATAAGTTCGTTCCAGCAGAAAGACCAAAACAAAAGAGACCTCAAGATAATCTGTTCATGGAGGGTGATTTCCAAACTCCTGAGAAACCAAAATATACTCCTGGAGAAAGACCGAAGCAGATTAAGCCTGAAGACAATCTTCACCCTGAAGGAGAATTCGATAGAAGGACACCAGATAGGTTCGTTCCAGCAGAAAGGCCAAAGCAAAAGAGACCTCAAGATAATCTGTTCATGGAGGGTGATTTCCAAACTCCCGAAAAACCAAAATATACTCCTGGAGAAAGACCGAAGCAGATTAAGCCTGAAGACAATCTTCACCCTGAAGGAGAATTCGATAGAAGGACACCAGATAGGTTCGTTCCAGCAGAAAGACCAAAACAAAAGAGACCTCAAGATAATCTGTTCATGGAGGGAGATTTCCAAACTCCTGAGAAACCAAAGTATACTCCTGCAGAAAGGCCCAAGCAGATTAAACCTGAAGACAATCTCCACCCTGAGGGCGATTTCGAAAAAAGAACACCAGATAAGTTTGTCCCAGCAGAAAGGCCAAAGCAAAAGAGACCTCAAGACAACCTTTTCATGGAGGGCGATTTCCAAACTCCTGAGAAACCAAAGTATACCCCTGCAGAGAGACCAAAACAGGTAAGACCTGGAGACAATCTTCGCCCAGAAGGAGATTTCGAAAAAAGAACACCAGATAAGTTTGTCCCAGCAGAAAGACCCAAGCAAAAGAAACCTGTGGATAATCTCAAACCTTTGGATGGAGAATTCGAGAAGAGAACTCCAGAGAAATTCGTGAATGCCGAGAGGCAACTTCCTAAGAAACCTAAGGATAACTTGAAGAACGAAGGAGAGTTCGATAGACCAGAAATGAGGGAAGTTGGACCATGTGAACTACGTCGTCCAATCAGACACAAAGACAACCTGGTTCTAGAGGGTGAACATGACATGAGAAGAAAGACAATAACAGGCGAAACCAGGATCACTCGTATAGACCAACAGAATACCAAGAAGATCAATCAAGTAGACGTTACCAAAGTGGATATCAAACGAGATAATGTTACTAGGGAAGTCGATCTTGTTGATAACAGAAGCGATATCAATGTTGTTGACAATGACAGAACATTTGTTGTCACCCGTGATGAAGACATAAATGTCAGAAGGGACAACACCACAATCAACAGAACGAACAAACATCTAACAGTTACCGAAAGAAGGTCTGTGGTCAATCACCACGAAAATATCGAGAGTAACAAACAAAATCATATCGTCACTCAGACCATATCTGAAAACTACGTATCACCCGATGTATCCTTTGATACTTCGAATACTGAACTGAATCGAACCATATCACCAGCCCATCACCAAAACCACCTCACCATCGTCAGAAATAG
Source organism: Hippodamia convergens (assembly GCA_038502775.1). Taxonomy (NCBI): domain Eukaryota; kingdom Metazoa; phylum Arthropoda; class Insecta; order Coleoptera; family Coccinellidae; genus Hippodamia; species Hippodamia convergens. Next base: position 682,662 of record JAVSIQ010000795.1, on the reverse strand, counting down.
AAACGATGTGAAGTCCCATAAAAATATTTCATTCACTTCTGACAACAAAGAAGACAACGTAGTCTCCCATATAGAATCAACCGTAGTTAAGAAACCCAGAGATAGTTTGAACATCAAAGAGGAACATTACGAAATCAAGAACAGAAAAATTGAAACCGTAACCAAAGTGTCGAATGGAGATGTAACTACTCCAAGAAGAGAAACTATTTCGACTAACGGTGCAGCAAGTGTCAATAGGAAACGTCATATGGAATCCAGCTTCTCTCTAGGTTCCGACACAACAGTTATGAGAACGACGAATCAAATTGATCGCATGAATGTGGAGAAACACACTAGAAACGTCGTCAATCAAAGAAATGTCATCATTGAAAGGAAGGAAATCAAACAGAGCAATATTGATAACACTGATCAAAGTTCGAGAAATACTATTGTTACTAGAAATTCACCTCAGATAACCCCCAACAACATCACAAATCAGCAGAATTCAAGCGTTGTAAACAAGAGTACCAATGTTTCACGCACTTCCCATTCCAATGTTGCCCACAACGTCCATTCCGATACTGTCCACAATGTCAGTTCAAATGTGGTTCACAACACTACTTCCAGTTCCAATGTTGTCCATAACAACATTTCCAATGTTGCCCATAACATTTCCAATGTTGCTCATAACATTTCCAATGTTAATCATAACATTTCCAATGTTGCCCATAACATTTCCAATGTTGCCCACAACACCAGTTCCAATGTTGCCCACAATACCAGTTCCAATGTTGTCCACAACACCAGTTCCAATGTTGTCCATAACAACATTTCCAATGTTGCCCACAACACCAGTTCCAATGTTGCTCACAACGTCAATTCCAATGTTTCCCGAAATGTCAATTCCAATGTATCTCGCAACAACACCTCGAATAACCTGACTGAAAGCACTCGACACATAACTAGAAACACTGGAGTTCACGGTGGCAACAATATCATTGTTAACCAAGACCAAAAGGGATCTTCCACAGTCTCTCAGATAATGAAGTCTTCCAGTAATTCCAACATATCTTCTCGTACAGAAAAGCATGTGCAAACCAACCATCATCACCGTAAGAGCGTGGTAACGGCCTCAGAAGACGTGAACAACCAGATTCTGTACAGAAAGGGTCATCACACCTCCACAGAAGCCCTACACGCTACTAGTCAATCGGCCCTTGAGATGAGGAAGTCCATCTGTAATTTACACGATCAGGGTCAAACCCATGTTCAGAATGAACGTCGAAGTTTGAGCTCCATACACAGGTCAAACCAAGAAGCCAAAGAACAGAGCAGAAGAAGTCTTCAACACAGCAATGCCTCGAATCAGTACCAAGTCATAGAGCGGCCACAAAAAATTATTCGACGGGATAATTTGTCTGTTGGTGGACATTTCTATGGTCAATCCGAAGCTAGGTCATATGGGCAGTTTACAAAGGAGAAGAATGTGCAATCTGTAGAAAGAGTTACTAGAAGATCGAATGTTTCCAACATATCTCTGGGAGAGAGTAATGTGGCTGTTGTAACTTCGTACAAGAGGGAATACCTACCGAGGAACATGGGTCCATGTCCTGCCTCTCTAGTGGACACTCCTAAAGGACCATTTAAACATACCAGAGATACGAAGTCGCATAAGTTCTATGCTCCGGTGGCACCAGTGATATCACCCACTAAATAATTTTTATTCGCTTTTATCATAAATTGTTTTTATTGCTTCGTAATCCGTTTGAGGGAGCTTCTTCACTATATTTTCTATATTGTTTTATTTTATAGGATTTTCAGAATATTTTTTATAGTGTTATTTTATTATGTTGACAATGTTTCGAGTTTGCTTTTACTAATTATGAATTATATGATTTAATTTCTAATTGATTCGTTTCATTTGAACCTTTCAGATTTTCGAAAAATGGATGTTGCTTCTGAATGAACAAATTATTTAAAATTTTGACCACATATTATTTTTGATATGAAACTATATTGGTGATTAAACACATTAATTCAAAAGTTTTGCATAAGGTACCCTAAATCTCCGATAGTAATGTATTATGTCTTAAACAGAAAACGGTGCAATGGATTAGTTTCCTGTCGAAAAATGCAGCTAGAGTTTTTGTACAAACTTTATTGCACCCATCGAGATAGAATATTTGGGAGATAAAATCACATGACTAAAATGGTATCAGGTTTGAGTTTAGACAATCTTATTACTCGTACTATCAGATATTAACCTACTTTTTGGTTACCAGTATTCTCAAATTGTACAAGGTGGTGAGATTCCGATGATTTAGTACTACATCTTCTAAATTAAAAGAGATATGAAAAAACTAATAAACATGACATGTTCTCTTCTTTCTATAAACATTTACAGCCGCTATCGAAATTTTCGTGACACTTGCAATTAGAAAAATAGTTAATTACGATACGAGTGTTAAAAGTGATTTATTTTGTGGATGAAAAAGTTTGTGAAATGAGCGGAGCGAATTGAACAGTTTCATGAACAAAATAAAATCACTTTTAACACCAATACCATACCAGAGACTCCTACCTAAAAAAATATGTTCAGCAGTACGATATTGTATATAACAATTTCCTGGCCTGATGTAAATTGAAAAATGTAGAAGGGAACTTCAGTGAAACTATTTTCCTGGCATACTTAGAAGAAAAATCAAAAATATGGAGTTCATCAACTTTGTGGAGCAAATTTTCAATGGTAAAATCAAGCGCGCTTGTTAAAAATGGTGTGGATGTTAGTAAATATTTTGAGGTAATATCATATTCAGAACGGAAAACTGAAGGATATCGTCCCAAAAAAATTTTAAATTCTCACTCGTGAACCAGTTGAAAAGTTTATAAAGGAGACACCAGATGAGAAATACTTGATGGTTAAGGTTGCAACTATTTTCGGATTATTTGGAGCCTGTCGGCAAGAAGAATTGTGTAATTTATCAGTGGAAAACATCTAAATAACAAATAAATCATTGGTTATACAACTTCCGAAAGTCAGTCGTTCTTTCAGTATTATTGGGAAGTATGTAGACTATTTTCATAAGTACTTTGCACTGCGCCCTTCTGTCATCAAACATCGTTGTTTTTTCCCGAAATACACGAATAATAAATGCACTGCCAATCCAGTTGATATTAATATATTTGGGAAAATTCCATCTATTGTTGATGAATTCCTGCCAGAACAACAGCAATAAACAGGACACTGTTTTCGAAGATCCTCCGTTTCATTGCTATCAGAATCAGGAGCAAATATTACGGACATGAAAAAACATGGTGAATGGAAGTCTACGACGGTAGCCGAGGGCTATGTTGATCATTTCATAGCATATGGAAATATCATTGCTGAAAAAATTCTCCCAACCTCAACAGATTTTGGATCATCATCATTCAATATTGTACTTCCAGTTTCTACAAGTACTGATGGTGCTGAGGATTCTAATAATGTGTTGCGAATCTCCCTAACGTCACAGTGCATTAATGTTAGTATTTGTTCTAGTTTTACGATTAATATTGATGTTCATGAGTAATGATTGTTAAATATCGATAATAAAAATTTGCAATTGCTGAAATTTTCTCATCTGATTTCATCATAAGAAAATGGAGGCAAAAAATATTTCTAACAGTAATGTTAAAATTATTTTCAACACGCTTCCACGTAAACAATCAATTTCAACATTGTTTGCTGTCATTAAAATTGTCACTTTTAATGGAAGTTGTACAAGCGGAGAAATGTCTGCACTTCATTTCAATAGAATCTCTTCATGAAAAAAATCCTCACATACATTCATTTTTCCCATGAGTATAAAGTAGTACTCTATTTCGGAGTCTCATGCAGAACACCCGATACTGAAAAACGCCCTCTAGTTGTGATTAGTGAACCTTTATTGCTGCATGGTGCCCAACGTGGGGCTCAACTAATCATTTTTCGTTTCAATTTCCAGGTACGAAAAATTCTTTCGCTCAATTTTCACATGTTTTATTCAATATAAGTGTCTACTTCTATTAATATAATCATAAAAATAAAGGAAATAATGAAATATACTTAAATGTATACAGCAATAAGTTTATTTCGATACTAGTTTTGGTCATATCATAGAAATTATAAGTTAAGCCTCGCACGACCCAATTCATAACGATAATATTCGGTCGTCCATCAGGTCTTGTCGGGCGTCCTTTCGGCTCTCTTGACCCTCTTGTACCTTGCCAGTTCGCCTGCGTAACCTTGAGGCAACGCCCCGAAGAGCTCTGCGTCTGATATCTCCGTCAGGAGTTGCTGTTGGGGCTCCCTGAACTCCCCTTGGACATACCTTCTGTTCCTAGACACTGGAAGGAAGCTTCCACGTCCATCTTTGCTGGGGTAGTAGTACTTGTTGCCTGAGAAGAAGGGCCTCGAGTCCACCTCCCTCTTATACCTGTCGTAGACGCTGGGATCGTTGGAGAACTCGTCGAAATCTCCATCGGTATCACCATCTGAATCCTCTTCCACGGAAAAGCACTTTGGTCCCCGGATCTCTTGAAACCTTGCCTGTCTTGGACGGCAGATGCGTCGTTTTGGTCAAAATCCTCATCTTCTTCAACTTGTGGTGCGCTGTTGTGGAGGAACGACAGCGTGGACCAGAACCAAGATCGCTTCCTCCTCACGTTCTGCCTGTACTCCGGCAAAAGGTCCCTTTTTCGACTCTTCCACTCCGAAGGCAGCAGGTTCTCGTCCTGTAACACCAAGCTGTTCTTGTGGACAGCAGAGTGAGTCGTATTGGTTGAGTTGTGGTGCTGATCTGTCTTCTGAGGCTCCACCTTGTCTGTAGCGTTCTCCCTGTCGGTGCAAATCGTTTCTTCTGGAACTTCAGGAAGGCACGTGGTGGAGTTTTCAGGTTTTTCAGTCTCTGGAGTTGTACTGGTCACGTTGACATTTTCAGATGTCGTTTCTGGATCGACGTAGTAGGTATCTTCGTACTCTTCTGCCTCACCTTCCGTTTGGTAATCATTGTTACACTCTTCTGATGAATTCGTCTTATTAACTCCTCCTGAAGGAAGAGAACCTTTTGCGTTGTCGTCAGTTTGCAAGTTGGCTTGAGCTTTCCAAGACAACATCTTTCTACCGCTGAACTTCCCTTTCTCCTCGTAGTTAACCCTGTTCTTGTCTTCGTTTTCAACTGGAGGTTTGTTTCTTCCTTCGATTTGTGGCAGATGCGACATGGAGTACATGAAATCGGAGGTGTGGTGTGGATTTAAATAGTTCAGCCTGTGCCATGGACGTTTAAGCTTCTTCGGCGACTACTTGTGGGTAATATCAGAGTCAGTAACTCAGGGACATGTTACAATCTTAGACCCAGAACCTTCTGAAGATGCCTACCGCCAATGTAGGCTAAACGTGAGGTATAATATTTCCTAATTGACCACAGCCAATAATCCCAAAAGGCTCTCTTAACGTGATTATATCTGGTGATTAAAACAATACTTGTTCGTCTGCACAACGAATTTGGGATAATTACATTTATCAGGATGATGAGGCTTAACCACAAACACACGAAGGGTTCAAAACATCCCTCAAGAGAAAAATAAGCAAAGAACCAACTTCAACTTATTAGGAATTGAGTTGAGCCCTTCAGGAAGAATAAAACGATATGCCCGAAAATTTCATTAATGACTTGATTCGTGGGATGCCTAGATGTATTGGGCCGATTATTGAAAGAAGAGGTGTTGATGCGGACTATTGAATTGGGTTTCGGTTGTAGAATAACTGTAAGACTCTATGAAATATATTGAAGTTGAAGTAGAGGAAAATATTCATCTCATCTCCAGAACATGGGATGTTTATTTCATGAGAAACCTGCGGAGGGCAAGACTTTAAATGCTGTGTATGGTTCGTTTCATGGCGCCCAACGTGGGGCTCAACTAAACATTTTTCGTTTCAATCTCTAGGTACGAAAAATTCTTTCGCTCAATTTTCACATGTTTTATTCAATATAAGTGTCTACTTCTATTAATATAATTATAAAAATAAAGGAAATAATGAAATATACTTAAATGTATACAGCAATAAGTTTATTTCGATACTAGTTTTGGTCATATCATAGAAATTATAAATTAAGCCTCGCACGACCCAATTCATAACGATAATATTCGATCGTCCATCAGGTCTTGTCGGGCGTCCTTTCGGCTCTCTTGACCCTCTTGTACCTTGCCAGTTCGCCTGCGTAGCCTTGAGGCAACGCCCCGAAGAGCTCTGCGTCCGATATCTCCGTCAGGAGTTGCTGTTGGGGCTCCCTGAACTCCCCTTGGACATACCTCCTGTTCCTAGACACTGGAAGGAAGCTTCCACGTCCATCTTTGCTGGGGTAGTAGTACTTGTTGCCTGAGAAGAAGGGTCTGGAGTCCACCTCCCTCTTATCCCTATCGTAGACGCTGGGATCGTTGGAGAACTCGTCGAAATCTCCATCGGTATCACCATCTGAATCCTCTTCCAAGGAAAAGGCACTTTGGTCCCCGGATCTCTTGAAACCTTGCCTGTCTTGCACGGCAGATGCGTCGTTTTGGTCAAAATCCTCATCTTCTTCAACCTGTGGTGCACTGTTGTGGAGGAACGACAGCGTGGGCCAGAACCAAGATCGCTTCCTCCTCACATTCTGTCTGTACTCTGGCAAAAGGTCCCTTTTTCTTCTCTTCCACTCCGAAGGCAGCAGGTTCTCGTCCTGTAACACCAAGCTGTTCTTGTGGACAGCAGAGTGGGTCGTATTGGTTGAGTTGTCGTGCTGATCTGTCTTCTGAGGCTCCACCTTGTCTGTAGCGTTCTCCCTGTCGGTGCAAATCGTTTCTTCTGGAACTTCAGGGAGGCACGTAGTGGAGTTTTCAGGTTTTTCAGTCTCTGGAGTTGTACTGGTCACGTTGCCATTTTCAGATGTCGTTTCTGGATCGACGTAGTAGGTATCTTCGTACTCTTCTGCCTCACCTTCCGTTTGGTCATCATTGGTACACTCTTCTGATGAATTCGTCTTATTAACTCCTCCTGAAGGAGGAGAACCTTTTGTGTTATCGTCAGTTTGCAAGTTGGCTTGAGCTTTCCACGACAGCATCTTTCTACCGCTGAACTTCCCCTTCTCCTCGTAGTTAACCCTGTTCTTGTCTTCGTTTTCAGCTAGAGAGTGTTTCTCCCTTCGATTTGTGGCAAATGCAACATGGAAAACATGAAATCGGAGGTGTGGTGTGGATTTGAATAGTTCTTCCTGTGCCATGGACGTTTACGCTTCTTCGGCGACTTCTTATAGGTTGAATCGTGCTTTTTCTCGAGCTCCAGCGGCCTGTTGTCGAAATAAATATTTAAAATAAAAAATATACTGATCAGAGTCAGTAACTCAGGGACAAGTTACAATCTTAGACCCAGAATCTTTTGAAGATGCCTACCGCAAATGTAGGTCAAACGTTAGGTATAATATTTCCTAATAGACCACAGCCAATTATCCCAGAAGACTCTATCAATATCATTATATCCGGTGATTAAAACAATCTTTGTTCGTCTGCACAAAGAATTTGGGATCATTTCATTCATCAGGATGATGAGGCTTCACCACACAACACACGAAGAGTTCAAAACATTCCTCAAGATAAAAATATCCAGATAATGAACTGGCCACCAAACTTACCGTATATGAATCCAATTGAGCACGTATTGGATTACTTGGGTAGATCAATATCCAATCGGCAAAAAACACCCTCAACTCATTAGGAATCGAGTTCAGCCCTTCAGGAAGAATGGAACGATATGCCCGAAAATTTCATTAACGACTTGATTCGTGGGATGTCTAGACGTATTGGGCAGGTTATTGAGAGAATAGGTGTTAATGCGCACTGAATTTTGATTGAGTTGTGGAATAACTGTAAGACTCCTTATGCAATATATTGTAGTTGAAGTAGAGGAAAATATTCATCTCATTTCCAGAACATAGGCTGTTTATTTCTTCAGAAACCTGCGGAATGCAAGACTTTAAATGCTGTGTATAGTTCGTTTCACTGGCGCCCAACGTGGGGCTCAACTAAACATTTTTCGTTTCAATCTCGAGGTACGAAAAATTCTTTCGCTCAATTTTCACATGTTTTATTCAATATAAGTGTCTACTTCTATTAATATAATTATAAAAATAAAGGAAATAATGAAATATACTTAAATGTATACAGCAATAAGTTTATTTCGATACTAGTTTTGGTCATATCATAGAAATTATAAATTAAGCCTCGCACGACCCAATTCATAACGATAATATTCGATCGTCCATCAGGTCTTGTCGGGCGTCCTTTCGGCTCTCTTGACCCTCTTGTACCTTGCCAGTTCGCCTGCGTAGCCTTGAGGCAACGCCCCGAAGAGCTCTGCGTCCGATATCTCCGTCAGGAGTTGCTGTTGGGGCTCCCTGAACTCCCCTTGGACATACCTCCTGTTCCTAGACACTGGAAGGTAGCTTCCACGTCCATCTTTGCTGGGGTAGTAGTACTTGTTTCCTGAGAAGAAGGGTCTCGAGTCCACCTCCCTCTTATCCCTGTCGTAGACGCTGGGATCGTTGGAGAACTCGTCGAAATCTCCATCGGTATCACCATCTGAATCCTCTTCCAAGGAAAAGGCACTTTGGTCCCCGGATCTCTTAAAACCTTGCCTGTCTTGCACGGCAGATGCGTCGTTTTGGTCGAAATCCTCATCTTCTTCAACCTGTGGTGCACTGTTGTGGAGGAACGACAGCGTGGGCCAGAACCAAGATCGCTTTCTCCTCACGTTCTGTCTGTACTCCGGCAAAAGGTCCCTTTTTCGTCTCTTCCACTCCGAAGGCAACAGATTCTCGTCCTGTAACACCAAGCTGTTCTTGTGGACAGCAGAGTGAGTCGTATTGGTTGAGTTGTGGTGCTGATCTGTCTTCTGAGGCTCCACCTTATCTGTAGCGTTCTCCCTGTCGGTGCAAATCGTTTCTTCTGGAACTTCAGGGAGGCACGTAGTGGAGTTTTCAGGTTTTTCAGTCTCTGGAGTTGTACTGGTCACGTTGCCATTTTCAGATGTCGTTTTTGGATCGACGTAATAGGTATCTTCATACTCTTCTGCCTCACCTTCCGTTTGGTCATCATTGGTACACTCTTCTGATGAATTCGTCTTATTAACTCCTCCTGAAGGAGGAGAACCTTTTGCGTTGTCGTCAGTTTGCAAGTTGGCTTGAGCTTTCCACGACAGCATCTTTCTACCGCTGAACTTCCCTTTCTCCTCGTAGTTAACCCTGTTCTTGTCTTCGTTTTCAGCTGGAGGGTTGTTTCTCCCTTCGATTTGTGGCAAATGCGACATGGAGTACATGAAATCGGAGGTGTGGTGTGGATTCAAGTAGTTCATCCTGTACCACGGACGTTTACGCTTCTTCGGCGACTTCTTGTGGGTGAAATCGTGTTTTTTCTCGAGCTCCGTGGCCCTGTTGTTTCCTGTAGTACTTTTCGATAGTTCTGCAGATAATCCGTTCACGTAGTTCATCAGAGAATTCCAGGGAACCAGAGGATTTGGCCCAGGGAAGTCATGGTTGGTCGTAGAGATGTTCTGGAACGAAAGATATTATTTCACTTTGAGGGACATACTTACAAACTGTAAATGCTTGGGTTTTCTTCATTGATAGCAAGGTATTGAGAGTTAGGCTAATATACTTCTGAGGACATGCAATTTTTATATTTTGCCCTCACACAAATTCAATATTTACGTGCAGATGTTCGAGCCGTCTTCGTCTGACTGGCATTTCGCATTCCGCTCAATAGATGGCTACGAGTGCTACGACGAAATTGAACATATAATTGCTAATAACTAAGAAACTATAAGGGTGCTATCAAAGATTTATACGGCACCAATTAGCACTCTCAAGGCACTGAATATTTTACATAGGTTCAGAATTAGTGCTTCCAACTTTTCGCTAACTTCACACCTCCAAAAAAACAACACTCGATTACCATTGACCTAAAAATGATATCGCAGCAGTTTTAACGGCACTAATAGGCACCAGTTAGGCACTAAATATTGGCATATATATTTCATGGTAATTCGAAACTTTTGGTGCTGAATGTGAAGTTGGCACCAAAGAAAAAAATGCCGGATATTATGAAAACTATTCTTTTTTTTCATTGGTTCCAATTAGGCACGGAATATTGGCATATAAATTTCATTGTAGTTTGAAACTTTTCGTGCTGAGCGTGAAGTCAGCATCAAAAACTTAAATCGTCAATATCTCGAAAACTGCAATGGTGCTGTTATTGATTTAAACGGCACTAATAGGTACTAAAAAGGCACTAAATATTTGACATAGTCTCAGAATTAGTGCTTCCAACTTTTCGCTAACTTCACACTTGCAGAAAAATAACACTCGATTACTATTAAACTAAAAACGATATCGCAGCCGTTTCAACGGCACTAATAGACACCAATTAGGCACTGAATATTGACATATAAATTTCATGGTAATTTGAAACTTTCGGTGCTGAGCGTGAAGTTGGCACCAAAGGGAATAATCCCGGATATTATGAAAACTATTCTTTTTTTTTCATTGGTTCCAAAAGCACTAATAGGCACCAATTAGGCACTAAATATTGGCATATAAATTTCATTGTAATTTGAAACTTTTGGTGCTGAGCGTGAAGTCAGCACGAAAAACTGGAATTGATAATATCTCGAAAACTACAATGGTGCTGTTATTGATTCAAACGGCACTAATTAAGGACTAAATATTTGACATAGTCTCAGAATTAGTGCTCCCAACTTTTCGCTAACTCCACACTTGCAGGAAAACAACACTCGATTACTATTAAACTAAAAATGATATCGCAGCCGTTTCAACGGCACTAATAGGCACCAATTAGGCACTAAATATTGGCATTTAAATTTCATTGTAATTCTAAACTCTTGGTGCTGAGCGTAAAGTACCGAAAACTTAAATTGTCAATATCTCGAAAACTACAATGGTGCTGTTATTGATTCAAACGGCACTAATAGGCACTAATAAGGCACTAAATATTTGACATTGTCTCAGAATTAGTGCTTCCAACTTTTCGCTATCTTCACACTTGAAGAAAAACAACACTCGATTACTATTAAAGTAAAAATGATATCGCAGCCGTTTCAACGGCACTAATAGGCATTACTTGGGCACTAAATATTGGCATATAATTTTCATGGTACTTTGAAACTTTTGGTGCTGAGCGTGAAGTTGGCACCAAAGGAAATAATCCCGGATATTTTGAAAATTATTCATTTTTTTTCATTGGTTCCAAAAGCACTAATAGGCACCAACTAGGCACTAAATATTGGCTTATTATTTTCATTGTGATTTGAAACTTTTGGTGCTTAGCGTGATGTCAGCACCAAAAACTAAAATTGTCAATATCTCGAAAACGACAATGGTGCTGTTATTGTTTCAAACTGCACTAATAGGCACTAATTAAGCACTAAATATTTGACATATGGCGGTATTCTGCTTTTTCTCTGTAAGCTACGGATCTGTAGCGTACGATTGATCTGTATCTATGTGGCCGACTTACAGATTCCTAAATAATGAAGTTTTTCTGTAACTGTCGTATTAGAAGTGTCAATTTTGAACTACTTCGTAATAAGATCATATAATAGAATTTAATTCTCTGTAAAATTGGACCGTAAGTATTGATTATTGGATATATTTAAGTTCAATTTGTATTCGTTTTAACAAGAAAGAGAAATTTACTACCGAAGCGCGAAAATGAAACACAAAAGTAGTTGGGTAGAGAAAGTATTTTATATTCTGTGATAAAAACGAACCATTCAACATTACCTCACAATATACCTTTTGATATGTTTCCTGTAAGCTACAGATTCATAGAAAGCGTCGAGAATCGTAATTTTCCTGTAGTCTTATGAAAAGTTACAGATTTGCTTACAGATGGAAGCAGAATACCGCCAATAGTCTCAGAATTAGTGTTAGTGATTCCAACTTTTCGCTAACTTCAAGTACCCAGCCAAGCAGCTGAGGAGGATTTTTTAGTTGCGTTAAAGGCCAACTCTAGCTGGCACCTAGGCTCTCGAGTTTTTCCCTACCTCAAGGCCCTCAACTACCACTGATAAAAATTGCATGTCCCGCTGCGTAATCTCAACAACAAAAAGTAAATTTCGATGTACTCACATATTTACTTACCTTACCTTTTTCTTTAACGGGCTGGCCGACCGGTTTCTCCGACCATTGACCATCGGAGCTCACATTTTTGTCCCCATCTCTCACACCCTCTCCAACAAAGACAAACTTAGGACGACCAGACCTAGGTCCAAACCCTCCAAACTTCGGGTAAAACGGCACCGAGTCGTTGCGATACACCACGTTGGCCACAATAGCGTCCTCATCTCTCTCGTGAGGCACCAGGAGGTTGACGTATCTCTTGCGACGACGGCCGAAGGGCTTATCGTACCTCCTCTGGAAAGCCCTCTTGGCTTGGTCCTTCGAGTACTGCTTGCTCTGAGGCCTACTGACGGATTTGTAAAACTGATTCGGATACTGGCGCTGGTAGTTGTTATAGCCCGAGTTGGAACGCTGATTGTTCACGCCAGATGACGCTAGGTTATCCTTCTTCTCGTTTTCATTCCCTCCGACGTAATAGTAGAAGTACTTCTGGTTGTACCCTTGCAGCTTCTTCGGGGAGTGTTCCTCGTTGAATTGTTGCCTAGCGTCTGTTTTCCTCTCTGCAGCTTTTCTAGTTAAGTCCACGACAGAGCTGGCCACGCTCGCTTCAGCATCTTCATCTGTGTTAGAACTTGAAGCATCATTCTCGTAATCAGCGTTGTAGTTCTGGCTTTCAGCATTCAAATCGTTCCTTAAGTTCCTTCTGGAGTTAACCCCGACGTACTTGCGTCTTTGGTACTCCGGTACGTACATCTTGTTGGGGTTCTTCATGTACATCGAAGGGTCTTCCCAGCGGTAGCTGCGGCTTAAGGAGACGTCGCTGTAAGGGTTGTAATCGTTGGCCTTCCTCGTCCTAGCCTTGGAATGGGATACGTCTTTCTTGGTGATCTCCTCTTTGCCATAAGGGTTGTAGGATTGACTCCTCCCTTCCATGTCATTATTATAGTATCCGTCTACGTCGAAATCAAATTTGTTTTGGACCACCGACATTGGATCGAAGTTCATCAGGTTAACCTCTGAGATGCCGCTTTTATCGAAGGAGCTTGATGGAGACTTTTGAGGACCATAAGACATCATATCCGTGGATAAGGTTCTTCTTCTCCTTACGTGAGGTTCCAACTCGGAATTCTCTAAATTCTCGTTTGGGTCTATATTGTGGGTTTCCTCATCCATCAGGGTATTCATGATGAACCTCTTCTTCCTCTGGGTCTCCCCAAAGGAATCATCGTCATCCTCCTCATCTTTATCAGCTTCCAAGGCTCCAAGCTCCCTTTTCACCTCCTCCTTAAGCTGTTTGATCTTGTTCTTGATCTCACGAGCCACGCGTTGCTCGTAGTGCTCGTAGTTTTCTGTAGTGGAGGCTGAGGGTTCTTCTGGGGATCTCTTAGATTCTATTTTCTTCTCCGGAACGCTTCTTTCCTCCTTGGTCGATGAAGTTTTCTCGCTGGCGACCTCTCTCTTGTTGGGTATCACTGAAGGTTTAGGACATGTATCCGCTTCGTTGGCATTCGTACTGCCTACGGATTCCTTGTTGTCTTTGGTGGTGAAACTGACCTCGATGAACCTCTTCCCGTTATCTGGGGAGGCTGAACGTTTGTTGGGGGCGTCGTTTAGTGTTCTCTTCTTCGAGTCTGATGCTATCGGGATGCTGGTTTGGGCGTCGATGTTGTTGTCTCCTTCTCTCTTCTTGCGTTCTGGCGAAGTGGAGCTGTCTCTCTTCTGTTGTACTTGAGGTTCTTCCTTTTCTTTCTGAGCGGTAGAGTCGAAACCTTCTTCTAGATCTTCGTCTTGGGCTACAGAGCTCCTGCTCTCCTCCATCTCTTCAGCGTTGTCTTCGAGATCATCTTCAATGAGCCCCATGTCGCTTAGAAGACCTTTAAGATCGTCTTCGATGACTTGGATGTTCTCGTTTGAATTCCTCTTGGAGACGCTGTTCTTCAACGTTTGGAACTCGGAGTCTGTAAGTTTGCTCTGCCTCTTCATTTTCATCTTAGCCTTTTCGGCGTCCGTGTATCCGTTAACTGCTTGTCGTTTTTCGTTAGTTGAAACTTTCTTCTCTTCCCTCTTGTCGATGTTTTTCGTTTCTCGTTTTTGAGGTGCTGCAATTTGTGGTGATTCTTTTTGTGTGTTACTATCCCTCTTTTGCACGTGTTGATTGTCCCTCTTGTGCAATTTTTGGGTAGGTGGACTCGAACTTTGGCTCTCTCTCTTTTTCTTCCTCATCTCGTTGTTGTTATTGTTGTTGCTGGTTGGGTTGGTTTCTTCTCTTTTTATGTTGTAGGTGGGCACGGATTTCGCGTTGTATCCGGTGGGGTGCAGTTTGTTGTGGATCTTGAAGTCCACCAGCATGGAGGGGTAGTGCTTGTCGAGGAATTCAGCTTTGGCAGCTTCTAATTCGGCCATTCTTATAGCGTCCTCGCTTCTCGTGAATCTGGCCAAGGGGTACATCAGGTTTATGTAGGGTTGCTGTTGGTCTATGTTGGATCTGCCGCCGTCTAGGGAATATACGTGCTCCTCTTTGATCGGCATGAACTTGAACGATTCTTGGTATGGCTGAAATGAGGATGAATAAGACTTGGATCCTACGAATTCACCAATTTCTTTGTGAAATGAGAATAGCAAAGATGAAAACATTGAAAACTATCAGAGGAGAAAGCTTAAGAGACCAAATCGTATCTGGATCTCAGTAAGAATCAACTACACCTCCTCAGAATGTATTTTTTGAGGATTGGCTTATTGGAAACTGCAGAGTGAAGATTCTGTAGGGAGAGGGAAGAAATTCCCATTCACCTACTCAAGGAATGATTCGCCATCGTAAGCTAAAGGAAACAAAGTCTAGGTCAAGAAGATTGCAAGAGTGAGGAATTAGCCTAGCTGAAGCTTTTCCAGATATAACATTTCTTCAGATCTCTGGAACTGTAAGGCTAGCTGTAAAGGGTGTGGTGATAACAGCTTTATCAGGAGGCATAATAGACCCTAAGGTCGCAGTGGACTCTAACCTCTTTTAAGCTCACTACAACTGAAAGGCCAAATAAGGAGCTAAAGAGACCTAGTCGATAGAAAGATGAAAGATCGATGGGCAAAGTGGCAATCCACATTCGAGCAGACTTCCCAGTATACCTTTGAAGAGATGGTACGAAAGTTAGACATCTGGTTTCCAAGAGTCTGAATAGAAGAAGAATTGAGACTGAGTCTTGAAAAAAGAGAAAAAAGAAGAAGAATATCAAAGAATTTCCTAATTCTTCTATCTCTATTCTCTGAGTAACTACATCTCATCTGCAAACCTTCCTAGTGATGTAATGGTCAAGAAAGTGAGTACTGAGAAAAACTTCAGTGCGATGCTATGCAAAAAAGAGGAATGGGAGCGAGAATACACCGACCAAAATTTCAAAGAAAATACTGTTAAATGGTATACAGATGGTTCTAAAACCAACACGGGGTTCACGGGGCCAAAGCCAAGTGTGCACTATCGTCAAGTTTCTGTGTGAGTATTCTGCAAGCAGAAATATTAGCAATCGAAAGATGTCTAGACATTAATCGAGAAAGAAACTATCAGAATTGTGACATAGCTATTCACTCAGATAGTCAAGCTGCTATTAAAGCACTTTCATTGACTCAAAGTCAACATGGGAATGCCGGAGCAAACTCAATGAGGTAGGCAAGAAAAATAAGGTCTCTTTGATCTGGGTTCCTGGTCATTCGGGAATCACAGGTAACGAAGAGGCCAATAAACTTGCCAGAGAGGGTGCTCGGAAACCACTCACTGGCCCAGAACCTTTCTGTGGTATAGCAAGATGTACATATAAGAAAGAGGTTCTGGAGAAGAGGAAAACTGAAAGAGAAACCCTCTGGCAGAATCTCCCAGGGTTGGATCACTCCATAAAGTTCCTTCGGAATTTTGAAACTGCAAGATCCAAAAAATATTTGGATGTCAGTAAGAACCAACTACATATCCTCACTGGCTTTCTTACAGGGCATTGTCGCCTCAGAAAGCACTTGCTGAGAATGGGCGTATCGGACACTGACGAGTGTAGATTCTGTGGGGAGGAGGAAGAAACTCTTATTCACCTAGTCACAGAATGCTTTGGCATTGTAAGCTAAAGGAAACAATGCTTTGGTCAAGAGACCTGTAGGAGTGAGGAATTAGACTCACTGAAGCCTTCCGAGATATTGGATTTCATAAGATCTCTGGGACTGGAAGGCGAGCTGTAAAGCTTTGTCAGGGGACACAATAGACCATAAGCTCGCAGTGGACTTCAATTCCTTTTAAACTAACTACAACTGAAAGACCAAATAAGGAGCCAAAGAGACCAAGTCAATAGAAAGATGAAAGATCGATGGGCAAAGGGGCAAACCACATTCGAGGAGACTTCCCAGTTCACCTTTCAAGAGATGACATGAAAGCTTGACATCTGCTTTTCGAGAGTCTGAATAGGAGAAGAATCAAAACTGAGTCTTGAAAAAAGGGAGAAAAAAGGAGAATATCATAGAATTTCTTGATTCCTCCATCTCTATTCTCTGAGTAACATCTCACCTGCGAACCTTCCTAGTGATGTAATGGTCAAGAAAGTAAGTACTAAGAAAAACTTAAGTACGATGCTATGCAAAAAAGAGGAATGGGAACGGGAATACACCGACCAAAATTTCAAAGAAAATACTGTTAAATGGTATACAGATGGTTCTAAAACCAACACGGGAGCTGGCGCTGGGGTTCACGGGGCCAAAGCCAAGTGTGCACTATCGTTAGGCTCCTGTGTGAGTGTTCTGCAAGCAGAAATATTAGCAATCGAAAGATGTCTAGACATTAATCTAGAGAGAAACTATCAGAATTGCGACATAGCTATTCACTCAGATAGTCAAGCTGCTATTAAAGCACTGAACTCCTATGTCATCGACTCAAAGATGACATGGGAATGCCGGATCAAACTCAATGAGGTAGGCAAGAAAAATAAGGCCTTTTTGATCTGGGTTCCTTGTCATTCGGGAGTCACAGGTAACGAAGAGATCAATAAACTTGCCAGAGAGGGTGCTCGGAAACCACTCACTGGCCAAGAACCTTTCTGTTGTATAGCAAAATGTACATATAAGAAGCTGTTTCTGGAGAAGGAGAAAACTGAAAGAGAAACACTCTGGCACAATCTCCCAGGGTTGAATCACTCCAAAAAGTTCCTTCGGAATTTTGAAACTGCAAGATCCAAAAAATATTTGGATCTCAGTAAGAACCAACTACACCTCCTCACTGACTTTCCTACAGGGCATTGTCGCCTCAGAAAGCACTTGCTGAGAATGGGCGTATCGGACACTGACGAGTGTAGATTCTGTGGGGAGGAGAAAGAAACTCCTATTCACCTAGTCACAGAATGCTTTGGCATTGTAAGCCAAAGAAAACAATGCTTTGGTCAAGAGACCTGTAGGAGTGAGGAATTAGCCTCACTGAAGCCTTCCGAGATATTGGATTTCATAAGATCTCTGGGAATGGAAGGCGAGCTGTAAAGCTTTGTCAGGGGGCACAATAGACCATCAGGTCGCAGTGGACTGTAACCCCTTTTAAACTATTAACTATTAATTCCTCTAGAATTCAGAATCACAGAGGAACTTCAGAGGGAGAGAAGGACATTGTTCCATTGAGAAGAGGGTAAAGAAGAAGATTAAAGTGAAAACATGATATTCATCTTCACCTGCAAGATACCAATGGGTTTTCCACCGCCGTAAATGATGCCTGTCTGTCTCTGTCTAGAAGAATGTTCCCCCAAAGATCTCTTCATCACCTCGGTCCTATAATTCGACATGTCGTACAATGGTCCCTCTTTTGAGTAACCGTTCGGATCGCCATAAGCTACTGGATAAGCGGAGTTCTCGAACACAGGCTCCTGACTGGCAATTTCATCCTGCTGGATTTCCCTTCAAACGAAAATTTTTTTAAACGTAATATATTTTTTCACTTCAGACTTCCTGGGGTTTTGCATCGCACTCTAGTAGCTTTGATTAGGTTGGCATTTCTGCGCAAGGAAAAACAAAATGGTGGGCTCCAAGATGGCCGACGAGATTTATAAATGGACACCATGAATTTAGCCAAAGAAACGTATCACATTTTTGTTAGTTTCGCATGAAAAAATACGATGAATAAATCTATTGGTGTGCACACGCAACATTCGAAAAATAATCGACACTAAGAATAAATTCAGTAAATACACAAAAAAATATCCACATGTGGAGCAGAAGGAATTAATCATCTATGTTACTTCGATCGACTTCGAGTAATTCAATGTATCTTTGAAATGTACTTGCTTTCATAATGCACATTGTCCTTTATAATTCTATACGATAATTAAGAGTGGTCTGAGTATTTCGTCGTATAAAGTTTTGACAAGTTCCAACGAAAAATCCAATAATTTTCCACACCTGTCTAGGTTTGTCAATACTAGATCTATTCAACAAAAATCTCGGTCAATTTGAAACATTTTCCTACCTTTCATTTTTCATTCCGTCAACAAGAGACTTAGCTTGGATACCACAGTTGAATAAAACGAAGGTAAATTGAAAAAGAACACTAATTTTCATCATTTATGAGGGTGTAATATAAAATTGTATAAAAACTGTCAGGTATAACTAATCTGTCAGTTCGAATATTTGATTCGAGTTGACTACAAATTTTACTCAATATATTGATTCTTCATTCTATGAGATTTCAAAGGCGGTTTTGCAAAGTGAACAACGATATTATTGAATCCTTTTTTCCGTTATGATTTAGAAAAAAATCAGTGAAAACTTCGTTTTCACATAATATGACGATTTTTCATCAATCGGTTGAGAGAAAAACTTTAATAAGTAGAAATGACTGATTCCATTTTCACGCGAATTCACAGAATACCAATTGCTCCGTTACAATACACATAATTCGCAAGTATCTTATTTATACGAATCTAATTTGAATTTTTCTCTAAGAAAGAGACTATTTGGGATTCTTATCCCAAAGTTGGAGACAATTTCGATCAAGGATTTAACGAATGATCTGCGGATTTGAGAAAAGCGTGAATTTTGAACAACAAAAGATATCTTTTAGGGCATCAATCTAATTTTTTTTTGTAAAACAAGTAGGGGGTATAAGAAAGAAAAGATGGATGAGTTCTGTGGTAACTCTGCTCTGCACAAGTTTTTTTGTTCCAGTCCTTGGTATTTCAAATTTCTATGCTGGTTCTTAGATTCTTAGGTTGATTCGATTGACGTTCGCTACGACGGAAGTACGTTTCGAGTTAGCGGCTCTTAATCGGTGGTTTTTCCATTAAATACCCTGTCCTTTAGCCTGTGATTTATTGAAAACCTGGTAAGTCCACTCATTATTTCTAAGTTGATTATATTTTTATAGTGTTTCATTTTCTATACGCGCTGTACTAACCGATCCAGTCCACCTAGTGGCAACATGACTAAAGAGAGTCCCGGGGGGCACCCCCGGGTCTCAACCCTTCTTTCTCCAAGGGCTTCTAACGCCTTGGACAACCTAGATTCACCCAACCGAATTGATTATGACCTATTACGTAAGGAGATTGTAGTGTTGAGACAAACAGCCTGTGATTCCCAAGATGACGAACTATTAGAGCAGATATAGAACCTTTCACAAATTATCGATAGACATAATCGTTCAGCTATCCCGAAAAAATCATTTACTTATAATGACTCCGATAAAGGCCCTTTCTGTGTCATCATAGAATCCATCTCATCGAATATCAGTAACTTAAACCCAATGAATATCGGAAAAATGCTTCATAATACCTACTATACCAACAATTTGAACATAAGAAATATAACCAGAAAGGGACTTAAGCGCGTAGGAGTTTATTTCTCTACAGCCGAACAGGCAAATTGGTTTGTAGGAAACCATGCTCTCAACCCAGACAGTTACGATGTGTATATCCCTGCTAGAATGGTCACATGTATGGGAATAGTCAGAGACATGGGCTCTGACCTGACTGAGGATGACATAATAGAATACGGCATGGGAATGTCCCCCAGCACTTCTGTACTCAGAGTACGTAGATTCAAACGCACTATTAGAGAACACGATGTCCCAACTCAGGTCCCCACCGGCACTTGTCTCATAACGTTCCAGGGAACTTCCCTCCCTAAATACTTCGAAATTTTCAACATTCGTACCGAAGTCTCCCTATATATTCCACCTGTGATACAGTGCCGTAAATGTCAACGTTTTGGCCATATTCAAACACAATGCAGAGGAACTTCCAGATGCGCTACCTGTGGCGATTCCCACGAACCCTTGTCAAACTGCATCAACCCTCCTAAATGCATATTTTGCAAGAACCCCCATCCAGCAAATGACAGAACATGTTCAGAATACCTGAGGCAAGTAAAGATCAGAGAGCTGATGGCGTATCACAATTTATCACTTTATGAAGCTAATCAGGCCACCAGGAAACCTACAGCACCTGTACCTTCAGAATTTCCATTGCCACAAAATCGCTCTCATCAAAATTCTAACAGCCCATCCCTCCCCACATCAACACGTAGATCATACCCCTCAAGAACCATTAACAAAACAACACCACTAAAGAGAAAAGAAAAGACAGTTGGGTATGACCAGGAAGCTCATGCCCAGGCTCTCATCACTTACACCCCTATGAACACCAATTGCTTAACATCTACCCCCTCCACATCCTCTCATCCTCCTCAGAAATTGATCATCACAGACGCTATTCTCCAAACTCCTCTCCCTCTTTCCTCAAACGACGAAGATTCTCTTAATATGGAAATATCAATCATTGAAGACAAAAACTCTCAAACATCAGCAGTACTTGATTGGAGTGCGGAGGTACCCCCTCCACGCTCCAACTGAGTACTGTGCTTATTATACATATCTGTTTAACTACAATTAAAAAATTAGAATATATATACGTATCTGTCCACATTCTTCACAGCAAAATCGGCCTCGAATAATCTCAAGAGATCAAATTTTCCTTAATCCTTTGAACACTAATATAAACAAAATGGCTTACAACCTTAAGATCTTACATTGGAACATACGTTCTCTCGTGCAAAATCTGGCCGATCTGAGAATTCTCATCAGGGAACATAGCCCTGATATTGTTCTGCTGAACGAGACATTCCTCAAGTCTCATCTGAATGTTCATCTTCAGGGTTATTCCCTCATCAGGCAGGACAGAGATGACGGGTACGGTGGAATTGCTGCTGCCATTAGGTGCAGTATCCCACATAAACCAATCCCATTAAATAACTTAGGCTTTCCGGGTGGAGTTCAGCTGCTTGCATTTGAGGTAGACACTCTTCGTGTCTTTTGTATGTACTCTCCCCCTAATGTTAGGCTGGCCGTTTCCTACTTCCAATCCTTGTCACAGTATTTCTCCCCTTCCTTTATCCTCATCGGAGACCTTAACGCTCAAAACCCTCTCTGGGGTCCGGAATTCGTAACAATAACGGTGCGGTGGTTGAAGCGATCTTGCAGTCTGAGGACTATGTGGTCATGAACGACGGATCCCCCACTCGATTAACCCCCCCAGGGGCCAATCTCAGTGCCCCTGATTTAGCGCTCTGTTCACCCCCGGTCGCACTAAGGTCATCGTGGACTGTTATCCCGGATTCCAGCACTAGTGATCACTTCCCAATCTTGATTCAGTTAGGGACGGCCCTAAACAGGGGACAGGTTAGCTCGAGTAGATTGTTTACTACTCGGAAATACAATCTGAAGAGGGCTGATTGGGTAGGTTATGGTGCCTATCTGAGCGAACGAGCGACCCGGGAAGACTCCGCTGATGACAACTTAGAACAAGTACTCACCATAATAACTGATGCAGCAGAAAGGTATATCCCAAAGTACAAACACTCAACTTCCAACAACTTCAAGGTGCATTGGTGGGACGATGAGGTTGGTGCAGAGGTGGAGAAGAAAAGAAATGCTTTCAGACAATATCGCTCAGAACCATCCCTTGAGAATTTTATAGCCGTCAAGCAGGCAAGAGCTTCTTGCAGAAGACTCATCAGAAAAAAAAAGAAAACATCTTTTACGAACTTCTGCGAAAGTATAGACACCATAACGACCCACAAAATGTGGAGAGTGGTTAAAAAGTTCTCAGGTATGACGACTTCTTCCCCTCCACTTCCCCCATCCAGGAACTGTATGCTTCAGATCCTCCGGAACTTGGCAAAGATCGATCCGCACGGTATATCTGCAGTAACTTCGAATGAGTCCTGTGACTCATTCACTCTAGAAGAACTTCTTTTGGCCTTGTCGAGGAAAAGAGATTCTGCCCCTGGTCTGGATGGTATACCGTACCAGCTGATATCCCACGCCCCCGTGTCACTTAAGCTTCGGTTGTTGAAGATTTTTAACCAGATCCTGCACTCGGGAAATGTGCCTGAGCAACTTAAAGAAACTCTGATACTGTCTTTTTTAAAAAAAGGTAAGGCCCCTGACCTTCCAACCAGCTACAGACCCATCGCCCTTTCCCCATGTACCACCAAAGTTCTCGAAACACTAGTCAAAAACCGAATAGAAAAATTAATTGAAGATCGAATAGGACCCAGCCGCCCTCTGTTCGGCTTCCGGAGAGGCCGCTCAGTGGGCGACTGTCTCGCATTCCTGGCCGGTTTTACCTATAAGGCATTCGCACGCGCTGAAAGGGTAATGGCGGTGTTTCTGGACATCAAGGGCGCATATGATCATGTCTGTCCCTCTATCCTGCAGAGTGATATGGAAGCGGCGTCCATTCCTTCCCCATTAATACGCCTGACTATGCAGCTTCTCACAGACAGGACCCTGGTCATTACTCACCCGGCGATGGGGACCATCCTTGGCCCCGCATCTTCTTCCTGCGGCTTAGCCCAGGGCTCAGTTTTAGCTCCTCTCCTGTACAATCTATACTCCCTTCTACCTCCTGACACCCTATCCCCGAACATCCATGCCCTACAATTTGCTGATGATCTTGCGCTGTTAATTAGTGGCACCGATCCGAAACAGATGGCAGAACAACTCACAGCCGACCTGAACAGGTTGCACACCTGGATGTCCAATAGAAACCTGTCCCTGTCTCCGGAAAAGTCGACAGCCATCATTTTTGCCAAGTCCAGGATTCCCTCTTCTCTCCCAATAGTCACATGCTCCAACCTCATTATTCCCTGGAAGACGTCGGTTAGATACCTCGGTGTCCAACTCGAGAATAGCTTTCGCTGGTGCAAACAGATTGATGCCACTTGTGCAAAGATTTCAGGAGCTCTCAACATCATTAAAGCACTAGGAAAGACAAAATGGGGCTGCCATCCTGCAGTGCTCCTCAGGATATACAAGGTGTTGGCTCTTCCTCACATCGATTATGCGAGTATTCTTTACGGAAGATGCTCCAAGACAAATCTAACACGCTTAGATAGAGCACAATTTGCCCTCCTTCGCGCTGCAATGTCCCTACTGAAGTCCACCCCGACCAACGCAATTCTCCTTGAAGCGGCCCAGCAACCTCTATCATATAGACGGAGGTGGCTAGCTTACAAGTATGTGACAAAACTTTACAGAATAAGAAACCACCCCGTACTTGAAATAATCGGCAATCATGAAGATCTTGAACATCTCTGGTCTCGTACAACCACCCCTCCTCTTGTGCAAGCACTTGCTGAAATCTCCACCCGGAAACACCTCATTAGGGCAATGTCGAATGTTCCCATTTACGATGCTCCACGCCAGGTGAGGCTCAACAGGATCTTCGTACTGAACTCAGGACTACCAAAACATGCAGTGACGAATCCCCAAGGTTTTTCTGCCCTGGTGTCTGAGAAATTTCCGCAACACCATCTCCTCTTTACCGATGCTTCACTATCGAGATGTCCTGACTCTGTAGGCTATGGCATATTCTGCCCTTCCCCACTTGTAAAGATCTCTGCTAGACTCCCAGATCACTGGTCCATTTACACCGCAGAAATGTACGCCATAGGCACTGCTGTTGAGGTGGCCCTTCGGTACAAACTCCCAAGAGTATTGATCGTGTCTGATTCACTCAGCGTTTTAGAAACCCTCAAATCGAGGAAATTTGACTCAAATACGGACTGTATCACGGTGAGAACCTTTCAACTTTTTTTCAGAGCTATGTCTGGTGGAGCCATGGTCAAGTGCCTGTGGGTACCTAGTCACTCCTACATCCATGGTAATGATATGGCTGACTTACTAGCCAATCAGGGTAGATATCAGGGCTGTCATCCAAATATCCCTGGGGGTCCCAACTAGTTGTGGCCACATTATCGCTCTGAACTAAAACGCAGCTGGACCAATGAATTTTTCGATATATGCTCCCTCAAGGGGCGCATCTATGCAGACTTTATAGAACGTAATTCATTTCCAACCACTCCTTGGTTCACTAAAATCAATAGACCTCGTCGATTCTTCACCCTCATACTGCGTCTTAGATCTGGCCATTGTTTGACACCATCCTATCTTCATAGGATAGGACTTAGAGACACGGCACTGTGCGACTGCGGAGAGCTGGGAGACATTGTACATGTCTTTTTCGGCTGCACTAATAACGTAGACAGAGCCACAGATCTCTACACTGCACTCTCCTCACTTGGATTCCCTCGACCCCTTAACATTTATCAAATTATATTCACGGAAAGACTAGAGGTGCTGGATCTGTTGGTGAGTTTTCTCGTCTGTAGTAACTTAACGCTGTAATTGCATGCTTGATCAGCTTAGAATTCATGTCTCCATAGCCTCCCTATCCCTTGCTGCTTGCATGAGACCCTGTTTCCTGTTCTTCCACCGCTTTTAGACAGAGATGCATGACTCGAAAGACTGGGCGAAATATACATATATATACCTTATAAGTTTGTTCCCAGTACACCTGACCTGGGATTGGTACTCCAAGACTCCTGATGCCCCAGGACCCATGGTCAAGACTGCCTGAAATTATCACCGAGATTGGGTGCATAGTCTTCCAGGCTGAGCCCATATTCAGACTCCTCCAACCAGGGGCATTACTGGTTGCAGACCTGTCTGCTTGAGATAGAAGAAGAAGAAGAAGAAGATTCTTAGGTTAGGTTAGGCGCTAAGATGCTTGCTCTTTCGGTTGGTAGTTGTTTTTGAAGGTTGTAGAGTGTAGTTAATAGTTTATTTCTTCATTTATTGTTAAATTTTTATCTGTGAAGACGTTACTACTTTCTGATTACATTTATTTACTGTTATTGTAAGTTATTTAGTTTAAACATTGGAGTTTGAAAAGTGGTTCGAGCTTAAAATGCTTAAACTTATTCATTTTTATTTCTGTTCTTGTATCCCTGATCTTTACGAATTCAAGATACGAATGATATTGGAATATAGTCCCTTGCAACTCTGTTTTTCCCATGTTCCCAATGAATAATACTTGCAATATCCAATTTCTTATAAGACTGTCACAAAAGCTCGTTTCTCAAACATGAAACTTACAATAACTTTTTTCAGAATTGCTGCTAAAAGATGAACGATAAATACACTGCAGGTCCAGAATATGTGGACATCCACGGTCGAAATCTGAACGTTGTGATCCAATCGGATGGAACGATATTGGTACCGTACAATGAAATTAGAAAAACAGGTTTTCACATTTTCCCCAAGTCAGATTTCAATTCATCATGTGTGGGCAAGCAGTAAGAATTTTGGAATGTTGTATAGGATGTGGGAAATGAGTTTTCTTTTTCAGTTTGATTTTCGAAGAGTTAAAATTGTACTTGTTAGGTGCTGCGAGGGAGTTTGTAATACAGAAGGACTTGAAGGTAGTTAAGAATGAAGATATTCACAAGTCAATAGAAGAGTGAGTATAATCATTTAGAACAATCTATTATTAGTGAATCTGAATCAAGGATTGTTTACTTGACACCCGCATATTTCAGTCTATACCCTCTGATAGAAACTTATGGTCCATCCCTTTTTTCCTTTTGTCTACAGCTTTATTTCTGGAATATGGAATATGCCCTCTTTTCTCAATATCTTTTGGTTTTTCTGGGACATAAACTTTGTTTTCGAATGTGTTGTCATGTATATAGTAAGTATCTCCACTATTTCAAATGCCGCTCTTCATGTTTTCAAATTAATGTTGGAGGAATTTTCGATATTATGATTCATAATGAGTTAACGAAAAAAACATTAAAATCATAGGTTGGTATTGAAATAAACAGTTATAAAAAAACTCTGTGGAATCATAAGTTTCTAAGGATGAAGTCTAGAACCATTGCATTTTTATTAGAAGAATGACAATATAAACTGTCCTAACCTAAGTTAAAGTGTACCTTTTAATCCACCGCAGATATTGCTATTTTATATTATGCTTTTGTGGTCCTAAGGACATTATGAACTGTCCTACCCTCACCTAAATTAAAGTATAAACTGTCCTAACCTAAGTTTAAGTGTACCGTTTGTTTCACCACAGATATTGCAATTTTTTAATATGCCTTTGTGTTCCTAATGACAGTATAATCTGTCCTAACCTAACCTAAATTAAAGTGTACACTGTCCCAAATTGGGTGAGACTAGACTGTATCTCAGCTATTATTGAAGATAGAAGCATGCGGTTTTCGCGACCCTGTATTAATTTTTTGTGAAACTTTTAAATCCACAAACAGAAATATTCCAACTTCTTTTGTTTCTGAAATACAGGGAGAAAACGAAAATGTTCACTTTTTTGAGATGTAATCAATTCTCAGGCACTGTATAAGGTAGAGAAAAAATTAAAATGCTTTTAATATATATTTTTACGTCGAAGTCAGTGGTGTAGTTAAAAAAATTTTCAGAGCACGGTTTTGAGATTGAGCACAAACAAGGAATTTTTCACATGGAACACCCTGTATATTTCAACGTCAAATTTTTGCATTCATTTGTTTCACAACCTCACCTTAAATAAATTTTAAAAATCAGAAAATTTCATATTCATGTTGGTTTTTTTTTAATAGTGAGACATGATTCTTCCAGATAAAAGTTAAACATGCATAAAAAAATTTGAATATGAATATTAAAATTTCTTTCGTTTTCAACATTTTCAAGTTTATGTGGACGAGTGATATTTTGAGTTTATTTTTGGATATAATAAAATAAATAGGTTAAAGTTACATGGCGTTTCAAAAAAATATTAGTTAAATGCATATGTGAAAGAATTCATGACCTACTATTAAAAAAACAAACAAATATAGATTCTTCTGATTTTTTATACTAAAATTCATTGAAGGTTAGGTTATGATGCATCAATGTATTCAGAAAAAATAAATGCAAACATTCGATGTTAAAATATACAGGGTGTTCCATCTGAAAAATACAACGTTTGTGATTAATCTCGGAAACAGTGCTCTGAAAAAATTTTTTTACTACGCCACTGACTTCAACGTAAAAATATATATCAAAAGCAGTTTTCATTTTTTTTCTATCTTATACAGTGCCTGAGAAATTATTACATCTCAAAAAAGTGAACATTTTCGTTTTCGCCCTGTATTTCAGAAACAAAAGAAGTTGGAATATTTCTGTTTGTGGATTCAAAAGTTTCACAAAAAAATGATTCAGGGTCTCGAAAACCTTATGTCTCTGTCTTCAATAATAGCAGAGGTACAGTGCTATTTTATGCTTTTGAGCTCATAAGGACAATTTGAACTCTCTTAACCTAACCTTACCAAAGTTAAAGTCTACCTATTAAAATTCACCACTAGTATTGCTGTTTTGTAATATGCTTGTGATTTCCTAATCCTAAGGACAGTTCAAACTGTCCTTACCTAACCCAACCTGAGTTGAAGTGTATCTGTTAATCCACCTCTGATATTGCTATTATATAATATGCTTTTGAGTTCCTAAGGACAGTGCAGTGTCTTAACAAAACCTAACCTAAGTTAAAGTGTATCTGCTATCCACCACTGATATTGCTATTTTATAATAGGCTTTTGAGTTCCTAAGGATAGTGTGAACTGTCGTAACCTAAGATAAAGTGTACCTATTAATCCACCACTAAGATTTCTATTTTATAATATCCTTTTGGGTTCTTAAGGTATAAACAGCAGTAACCTAACCTTAGTTAAAGTGTACCACTGCCTACTAAAGGGGTTTTTCCTCGAGCTTACCACACCAAACCAAAGCATACCATGGTTAACTACACGAATTTCTTCGCGGCGTAGTTAGAACCATGACGTCACAGTTAACTACACCAGTAAACCAATAGATTAATCTGGTTTGTTGTGTAGTTACTTGAAAACAGAGAGAGAGGGACTGACACTTTCCTTTGCACTCATCCGCCATAACTTACCACACAGGGCACGAAGATAACCATGACGTCATGAAGTTGACTAACTACACTGTTGTAGTTAGCTTGAGGAAAAATCCCTTGAATCTAACAGGCCGGAAGGTTAGACGTTGCCGCTGTTACCAACAATGTGTCTAGTGGCACGCGTAGATATAGAAAGTATACGGTTTTCTTGTGCAATTAGCACTAATTCCGAATTTATTTCAATTCACAACTAAATGAAGAACTGTAGAGAGGAAAACAAAACAGCATTTCGTTATCTGCGGATAATTTCTTAATATTTTATCGCAAATAATACAGAACTCACCATTGAGTTCCACAAGATTACAATCAGAATGAAAATTATTTTACTTTCTGAAGCGGATAAAGTAAGTGAATGAACATCAAAAGAGGAAAAAAGTCACAATATACCTGTCACCTAATAACCACTTGAAATTAGAACTGGGTACGTTTCCTTCGTCTCTAAATACGATTTCGATTCTCAAATTACTCAAGATCTCAAACCCCGATGAAATTTTCGGAAATGCCCCCTCAAAATTTATATTGTAGGACTGAACAAAGTCATTTTCTTTAACATTGGAAAAGAAGTTGAAAGTTGCCGTGTCTTTGAAATGACAACAAAAGTCGGAAAATCGATCTGATCCTGTTTGTCCAAATCGGTGTAAACATTATCATAATGGACAACTAATTTTTGTCTCCATTCCTCAGGATCAGTTCTTTTCGGAGTAACTAAAGACGCCATGTAACTCGGTCGATTTGGGAAAATTGAAGGAAAGGCATCATCAGTTGATTTAGGAATTTTTCGGGGTATTATAATAACTGAACCTTCGGCGGTTGCATAAGAGTTATTTCTCAAAATATGGGAATCTACAAAATCTTTCATACAAACTACATTGTCATCGTTGACTTTAAAACTACTTTCTCTATGAATTGCGTTAAGCCATTTTCTTCTCCTCGCGGGATCTTTCGGAAATCTAAATACCAATACTTTCTGATTGGTAGATTTATATAATTGCTTTTGCAACCGGGCACGAGGCATAGTACTCAAATCGAAGATTTCGAAATGAATTTTTAATGAATATTAAAATGAGAAACCTTCCTGTTGATAATCCTTCCAGATATGAACTCTAAAAGTCGAAAAATTCAATCACAAACCTGATACACACTATTCTTGCAACTGCATCACTCATTTTCACCTTATTCATTGATTGAAAAACCGATCACACGAACACGAAAAAAACACAAACCTTTTGACACGTTTCCCGGTCGAATTTCTGATTTGAACTATCACATGTTACGCTTCAAAACAGAACTGCAAGTGCAAAGTCGTAACACTCTGAGCCTGGTACAACCACTTATGGGGTTTCCGGCAACGTCGCATTTTAAAGGTTCATTCTGACCTGTTAAATAACGTAGGCCGCGAGTAAACCTATTAATCCGCTGAGATTGCTATTTTATAATATGCTTTTGGGTTCTTAAGGTATAAACTGTCCTAACCTAACCTAAGTCAAAGTGTACCTGTTAATCCACCACTGATATTGTTATTTCATAATATGCTTCTGAATTCCTAAGTACAGTAAAAACTGTACTTATTAATTTTTCCAGGTGTCATGAAAAATTATTGTCAAATAACCCACCACCTCAAGCTAATAATTCTTCATCGGGAGTTCTTGGGAGGAGGTTGTTGGTAGATCCAGCCGAATTAAGAAAGGGAAATTCACTGTTGAACGAGACACCTCGCCCTTCATCTAACAAGTTTGAAAGTTCTGGGGGAATCAGCCCTAACAATACGACGAATAATGTCAGAATGGGGGATCCAGCAAATTTAAGACTCCCTCATCAGCAAAACGGTAAATGCATGCCCTATTCATTGCTTTGGAAATAATGATTAATCTTTATTTATGACAACTAGTAACAGAGTTCAAAACATTATACAGGGTGTTCATTGGGAAACGGAAATACTTAACAGGCAGATAGAGAACTATCAAAACTTTGGAATCCATAATTATTTTAACAATACTCAATAATTAATTATCAGAATGGTTTTCCTTTTATAGCATGAAGATAATGTAGGGTCATGATGTCAATTTTGTAAGGTTAGGTTGTTGACAGTTCTTCTGAGATGATCATGAATGAGATTTTTCAATTAGTTATCCATTAGATAATGAACAATTTTTTGCAGCACAAACATCAACTTTGCAAGTGTGATAATTGTTAAACTTTCTACTAGAATTTTTTCCTTTTGGAAACTACTTTTGAAAGGCGTTAGTATAGATTTCCATTGGAAAAATTAAACATAAATACTGAATTTTTATTGTTGTTATCAACAATTTACTCAGGTCAAGAATTATAAAGCTTCATTGAACATTGAAAAAAATATTAAAGACAAAATTGAAGCTTCTACTCATTTATTTATTCGGTTTGTTTATAATAATAATTTTTGAGCATTTTTCTTTCAACTTCGTCGCTATTGAAATCAAATAACTTGCATTTTTATATTTTCTCACCTTTTAAACCTTCCCTGGAATCATAGAGATAGTATATTATACTATCTCTATGCCTGGAATTCTACGAATGAGTCAAGACCAAAATTAACCAAATTTGTCCAGCCGTTTTCAAGTTTTGGCGTATTTAACGCACAGCAATTCATTTTTATATTCTGGGTGTACCAAGTTCGACGGCCTATTAGGCGTTTCTGGAGAACTAGACTTATTTGAAATCTGAAAATTGGGATTATGATATTGTTTGACAATTATCTACCGAGCTAAAATATTCTTGGAGCCTGACCACTTTCAGTTAAACAGGGAGCGAAAAAAAAATTTTCAACATTTTTTTTTCTGTTTTTTTTTTCCAATTTCACGGAGTATGGAATTCTGAATACATTCGTACTCAATTCGTTGCATTCGTCGAAATACTTTCCAAAATATCGAGAAAAAACTGAAGAAAAAAGGGAGAAAAGAGTATTCGGTATTATGTTTTTTATTCCTAATCTAGATACCTTAAGCACATTCACATTTTTGAAGTCGAAGACTGTGGAAATATTGTACATTTTTAGAATTTTGAAAAACTCGTCACAGGGTGTTCCAAATGTTGGGTCAAAAATTGGGGTCAAGATTGGCCCATAACTTTTGTTTTTCAAATTAAAACACTATTTTTTATGATTACTTTGGATTGTAAGAAGAAAAATGACGATAATGTTTCAACATGTTAATGCTACTAAAATTAACAATTCTTGAGTTATTCAGGATTTCCTGATTTCATGTCTTATAGCGTTAAATTCACAGAATCTGTTTCATATCAACAATTACCTTGGTCATAGAAGATAAACTATTCCAATAACTCACTAGTGACACACCTCTTTTCTGAATTCATTCATCATTGTTGATATGGAACAGTTTTCATGAATTTGACGCTACGTACGACATAAAACCAGAAAATCCTGAATAACTCGAGAATTATTAATTTTGGGAGCATCAACATATTGAAACATTATCATCATTTTTCTTCGCAGAATCCATCGCAATCATAAAAAAATAGGGTTCTTATTTGAAAAACGATAGATATGGGCAAATCTTGATCCCAATATTTGAACCAACATTTGGAACACCCTGTGACAGGTAATTCAAAATTCTGAAATTGAACAATATTTCTACAGTCTTCGCCTTCAAAAATGTGAAAACGGTCTGTGCTTACGATATCTAGGTTAAGAATAACAAACATAATACTTATCTCCCTTTTTTCTTCAGTTTTTTCTCGATATTTCGGGAAGTATTTTGACGAATGCAACGATTTGAGCCCGAATGTATTCAGAATTTCATACTTTATCAAATTTGAAAACAAAAAAACAAAAAAAAAATTGTTGAAAATTCTTTTGCACTCCCTGTATAACTGGAAGTGGTCTGGCTCCAAGAATATTTTAGATCGGTGGGAAAGTCCAAACAATAACATAATCCTAATTTTCACATTTCATTTAGGTCCAGTTCTCCAGAAACGCCTAATAGGCCGTCGAACTTGGTACACCCTGTATACAGACAAGTAAGTTATGTAACTTTTTATCGAACTAATTTGTCTCAAAGATTATTTTAATAAACGAACAAAAGAAATCAAATAAATAATTGAGAAACAAAAGATTCAATTTCGTGCTTTATTTCTTGTTTAATTAATAAAGAACAATGATTTTCAATTAACAAATCCGTTTTTAAGCTTCAAAAATGGATTCTCATTTGATAAATATGAGTTTTGAGAATTTTTAATTAACCAAAGAGAAGCATTGGTATGTTTTCTGATAGATGTTAGAAAATCAGGATTTTCAGGCAAATTTTTGTTATTATTAACATTGGTACGAAGCCCTAATTGAGAAAATTTTTAGGGTTCTTTCATATTTCATATGAATATTTTTAAGAATAATATGCGAGAGATATCAAAATAATGTAGAATTCAATGGGTAACATGAATATCAATGAAAAAACTGGGTATAACATTTGAAAAATGAAACCAGTAGGCAAAAAAATCTGAAATTTTTTCCAAGAATTCATCTTTCTTAACAAAGCTTAACTATGAAATTTCAAGTGTTTATCTTGCGTGTTTCTTTGTCTTCTTGTATCACCTGGTTATTGGATAAGAAAAAGGTGTAGAGGGGAAATAAAAATGGCCCCTATACATCCTCCTGGGGAACACCCGACACGATTGCCACTTACTCATAAAAACAAGTGTATATCCTTCTAGGTACCATGAACAAGTCATCAGAATTCGACGACTCCCACAAAAAAAAAGGCAATTACACAAACAAATTTAACAAGAACGAACAGAACAAGTTCGGCCAAAATAGAAACTCCATGAATAATAGTATGAAGAACGGTGCAAGTAATCTACAGAGGACAAATAGCAGTTCTAGATCGACTAGTGAAAACGAAGATGGACTACAATACATTAAGATATCAGATATGAACCTGAAAAGCATCGAATTAGAATCCGTTATGCAAAATGTGAGTTTACTTGTTCCAGTTTGCATTTGGGAAACTTTTTTTTTGTCTGAATTTTAGGTCGAAGTAGTTCATGTTGAATCGCATAAGGAGAAACTGAAGTATTGGGTGCAGTTGGTGGATAACAAAAAAATTGTGGAGGACATCGTAGAAAAATGCTTGGAGCAATCTGAGTCTGCTGCTCCAGTTGTAAAGCCGAGACTTAATGAAATTTATATGGCGCAGGGAGAGGGAGATGATTTCTTGTGGTAAATAGTATTTTAAGAATTCACTTGAATCTATTCGTGGTTATTTGACTCGTAGTAAAAGATTCAAACCTATATCAACCTTCACCGAGCTGATAATACACTGCGCAAAAAAATTAACGCACATTATGGAAACCTCGAATTTATTCTACAACTGAAGGTGTTCTCAATGATAGCTATTTTTATCAGAATTATGCATGCATATGTTATACACTTTCAACGTTTTTTCTTCAATACAGAAGTTTTTTCCCAGCAGGAATAAAAAAAGATGATATTATCAGATTTTGAATGTATTGGCTCCATTCCAAAATCAGTTGTTCTCGATCAATTCTAGTGGTCAATAGTTTTTCTTTCGTTTGATTTTCTACACTCGATCGCTATGCAACGCGAAACACGCAATTTGGCCCAAGAGGAATGTGCCCAAGCGGTAGTTTTGCGAGAAGAAGGGGGGACATACACAAGAATTGCAGAAAGGTTTGGAGTTTCCCATACAAGTGTGTCCAGAATGTTGCAGCGATTCAGGGAGACAGGTATGAATGTCTGAAGACCAGGACAGGGTAGACCACGGGTAACAACTGCCATTCAAGAACGTTACTTGGGAGTTTCTTCGTTGAGACAATGGTTTGCAACCGCTCGCCTCCAAAATCAGCTTGAGCAAACTCATGGGGTGCAAATAAGCACTCAGACAATAAGAAATCGCCTCAGAGAATATGATTTAGGGCCTCGTGTCGCGGCAAGAGGCCCAGCTCTTACCCCAGCCCATCGAAGGGCGCGTTTGGATTTTGCGAGAGAGCATATCTTCACAGATGAGTCTAGATTCTGCCTCTACCATTCTGATCGACGTTCCCTTGTATACAGACGTCCACATGAAAGATATGCTCAGTGCAATTTCCTGAATACTACTGGTTTCAGGGGAGGATCAATTATGGTATGGGGTGGAATATCTTTGACTGCTCTCACAGACCTAGTGGTCGTTGATAATGGAGCTATGAATGCTGATAAGAGTATAGGGAACATTCTTGAAGAGCATGTAGTGCCATTTCCTCATACATTGGTGAAAATTTAATTTTTATGGACGATAATGCCAGACCCCATCGTGCGCGCATCGTTCGAGAGTACCTTGAAGAGGTTGAAGTCTCTCGAATGGAATGGCCAGCAAGAAGTCCAGATCTCAATCCGATTGAGCAGGTTTGGGACAACCTCAATAGAAGGCTGAGAAGTTCAGAAAATCATCCAGCTACTCTTAATGACTTAGGAATCCAACTCGGAGAAATCTGGGAAGGATTAGATCAGAACATTTTAAGATCACTCATTTTAAGTATGAACCGTCGTTGATGAGCTGTAATTAACTCAAGGGGTGGAAATACCAAGTATTAAATCACTTATCAGCATTTCAGTATTTTGAAAATTGTTCATTTCTCTTCTTTCACATAAGATTCGGTGAAATCCTGAATTTTTCTTCTATTCAATGTGTCTTGTTCCATTCAAAACCTTCCCGAGAGAACATAAAAAATAAGTTATAAAGTCAATGTAGAGTTAACTTTCATTGAAATTGAGATTTTCAGATTGTGCGTAAATTTTTTTGCGCAGTGCATTATTGCAACACATTCAAAATCAACCCAACTTTGCATCAATGGCAAATTCTGAGGTGAAATTTCTCAGAATTGAGTTGTATTCTAGGTACCGAGTGATAACGTTAAGAGTCCAACCAGTACTCAAAGTCCATTTCATAGATTTCGGAAACGATGCTGTTGTAAAAGAATTGAGAAGTCTATCCGATGAACTGAAGTCGATACCTGCACAAGCCGTTCGAATCATTCCGTCAAGACCAGAAGGTGGTACCCCTGTCGTCTTGGAATCTGGTGAAGTTTATCCAGCCAAGTACGTGAAACAAGTAAGTTGAAACTTCCAACACATCGGAAGGTGGCTTTCGTATTAAGACAGTTTATGTTTCCCAGAAAGTGCTCATGTCTGTTTAAAATCGATCGAGGTAGAATACAGAGTGATAATAGGGAGGTATCGAAACGCAAATAGAGGCCTAACTTAACCCATTAGCGCCTACGGTTGCCATATGGCAACGCTTTCGGGGTGTTTTTCAAATGGTTCTCAGATACGCAGATTTGTAGCTAGACAGTTGGCGGTTGGTGTACTTGATACACAAATGTATCTTATTTTACCAGTAACAAGCATTTTTTTTTCTAAACTCACTCGTTCCGCCTCCAGAAGTTGTGAAACTTTGAGTTCTTCGTGAATCGGTAAAAACATGGAACCTAGGTTCGTGTAAGTGAAATATTTTCTATTTGCGCCTTGGTTTTGTCATAATTTTTTTTTATATGAATCTTGAAACTTCAATTCATGATCCTAACAGGCTAAATATAATCACAAGAAAATATCAGTAGGAAAAATTTTCAGTTGATTTCGTGGGTTGCCATATGGCAACCCTAGGCGCTTATACTCAGTGATAATGCTGACCGGATTGGAGTAGTACGAAATGGTATTGGCCGATTTTTTCATGGTTGCTAGACGTAGCTATGCAAAATATCTGGATTCTGTACAATAAAACAGGAAGACCAAAAAATTCGCAACTCGAATTTAAACGAGAAGTGGTCAACAGCTATTTGAAAAAGTATGGGGTAACAGCGAAAGGACAAGGAAACCGCTCATCCTCTTGTTCTTCTTCGAATTTCCAATTCCGTAAGATTCAAGATTCAATGAACTCAATCATCTTGTGAAATACACAGAAGACAAAAAGAGTCCGCTGGACGTGGATGTAAGTCGATCATGAGAACAATGCGATGTTGGACTTCGCATACATTTTTTTTTACTGATTCATACCGCAGAATATTTGTATCATGACATTGTAAATATTTTATAAATGAATAAAATGTTTGAAACTATCAAAATGTCAAAAAAGTTCATATGTCTTATCAGTAAAATAGTATTTCCTCTAAAAATGAAAATATTCCCGATGAGTGATCACAAGCGCCTAGGGTTGCCATATGACAACCGTCAATTTTGAAAAAACTAGAGGGCGTACAAAATTTTTATATTATTTTTCTGTCTCTACAGAGCGTTTCGGACCAGCTTATGTCAAAAATCGAAAAAAAATTAATTCCGGCGCTAATGGGTTAAATTAACTTTTCCTTATTTTGACTTTTACCCATGCGCATTCACAAAAGAATTTAAGGTGACCTGTAATAAAATACGGCCTCCTGTACTTGCCTTAAATAAAAGATTTCTTATTTTGACAGTTCTCCCAATCTTCTAGGTTAAACAACTTCTGAAAACTGTCAAAATAAAGGAAATGTCATAATGAAGTTGTCAAGGAATAAAATCATTTTGATAACTTAAATATCCGACCAGCATTGAGGGATCTTTTATTAACTCTCTATTGATATTATTGGAAAAAAAGGGACCACTAGGGTGAGCTAAGTCTGGAACCAATATGGCTGAATTGTCAGATTCGAATTGTAAAAACTTTCATCTGTTGGAAAAATCTTGAAATCTGAATTAATACAATAATAGGTACTGCACATACAAATACAAGGGGGCAATAATAAAAAAATTAAATATATGTTCTTGTGATTTATTGTCCTGTCAATAAAATAATTTTGTTAGTACAGGGTGAGTCTTTGACTTGTACATATATTCAAACCATAGATTGTTTAGGTCAAAAGAAATACTTTTTTCGTATAGCAGTTTTTCTGATGTAGCCTAGATAAAAAGATATAGTCGTCTCAAACTTTCATAATGAGCTATGCCTTCTCTGGAAATATGACACTAAAATTTTTCCTAACATTAGATCAACCACCTGAACCTTCGAGAAAATGTAGCAGAAATTTAATTCTGCGAATCTTCTGAACAGAATTATATTAAGCCAAAGTAACCAATTTTTTTAATTTCGCTGATATAGATTTTTTTAAATCATTAATTACTCGAAGAGTGCGCATTTCACGAGATTTCACGAGAAATACTTTTGTTATCCAAAATGGTCAAATATTCATTAAATGGCATTCAACTCACATCAAAGGGTCAGGCTCATAGAATTTCTGCTATAATTATGGAATGGAATGGTATATATTGATCATAACAAAAAAATAAAACATGTGAGTTAAATTTTGTATTCGAAAAAGATTTGTCACATTAATGAGAACCTATATTCTGAAAATCATTTCATTCGATGAAATCGTTCACGAGATATATTCGAAAATTACATTTTTTTAATGATTTTCAACAGCCTGTATCTTTCTAACCGATCCGAATCGGAAGAAATGGTAGAGACAAAAAGTGTTTCTTTTGACCTCAGGAATGTCCCGTTAAAATATATGTACAAGTCAAAGACTCACCCTGTATAGTGCCTTATAGTAACAGTTTCATTTTGCTTCTTTTTGGTTAAATGAGTCGTTCTTCCCTTCAAATATGTAGGTCTTAGGACCTGACATTAAGAGAGTCTTCCGGGCTTATTGGCCGTGGTCTATTAGGAATTATTTCACCTAACGTTTCGCCCCACAACTGCGGTAGGCATCTTCAGAGGATTCTTGGTCTGAGGTTGTAACTCGACCGCTGAATTTCCGAAAGTGATGCTGGATTCGATCCGTTGGCCCAACTTATACCCTGATCATTGGCGGGAGAAGGTAATGGGTTTACGCGCGCTATGTTGATTGGTCTATCGCTCCCACTTCGTATTGGCTTGATTTTGGTCTTTTCCAACACCGGCAACCATGCACTATGTACCAAAGGATTTTCTTCCCTTCTGTTCATGTTGTTCTCATGTTTGTATATCTCAATGGCTTCCATGTTCATCCTAGAACAGAAACTATTGATAGTCGAAGTAGCCTCTGCTATATTGTGTCCATCTGTTAGAGCATGTTCCGCTAGTGCGAATTTTTCCGTCTGATTAAGTCGACAGCATCGTTCATGCTCCCTAATTCTCGTATTGATACTTTGCTTCGTTGTAGGAATGTTGACTTCGTCGCAATCACAAGGTATCCTGTAAATACAGGCCAAATGATCAGAACTACCAAAGACAAAGTCGACCCACTCTCTCAACCCAGTATTTACAGGATACCTTGTGACTGCGGCATAGTCTACATTGGTACAACGAAGCGAAGTATCAATACGAGAATTAAGGAGCATGAACGATGCTGTCGACTCAATCAGACAGAGAAATCCGCACTAGCGGAACATGCTCCAACAGATGGACAAAATATTGGTTTCTCATTAAGAGGAGTTCCATTAACATGTGACCATAAACGTCAAAGACTGGAATGGGCAAGGCAACAGATCAAATGGAACGATCAATGGCGTAGTGTCCTTTTCACTGATGAATCCAGAGGATGACGATTTTAAGATTCTCGAAGAATAAGGGTATGGCCAATCTCACGCATACCTCGTAATCTTCGCTATGTCCAAGAAGTCAATCCATTCCGAGGGGGTAGTGTTATGGTATGAGTCGTGATATGTTTCAACGGGCGCATAGATACACATTTGTCCTGGGAATATGACCGTCTCACGCTATAGGGAGCTTGTCATTGACAATGTTTTGCCAAATTTTCACGCTGTTATTGGTGAAACTTTTCAATTTCTAGACGATAACGCTAGACCGCACCGTGCAGCCATAGTTGAGAATGCGAGCGAGGAGCTTGGTATAACAAATTTACCGATACCTCCGCACTCCTCAGATTTGAATTGCACAGAACATGCATGGGATATGCTCCAAAGAAGATTAAATAATCATCAACCTACCCCAGAATCCTTAAATGATCTGAGAGAGCTTCTGCCCCGTTTATGGAAACAAATTCCTCAAGAAAAGTTCAACAACCTCGTGTGTAGTATGCAAAGAAGATGTCAAGCTGTTATTGATGCCCGTGGAGGCCATACATTGTATTGATAGTCTTAAAATGCTTGAATGCTCTGGGAATAAAATTTTGTTATTAAACTCGATTTCTCTTAACCACCCTGTATACGCTTCAGACCTATACAGGCTAAAATCAATTTTATTTCCTGCAACTTGAAATCATATTAATATGAATTTTCATCACAAAATCTCATTTAAACTATATTTTTTTGCAATTTGAGTCAATATCCCTAACTTATGTGAAGCAGTTTATCAAAGGGTCCCTTACTTGAGATTCTCTTGAGTGTTAGTCCTGCGACCGTCAATGAATTTAAGTAATCATTTTAAGGGAAACTGGTCAAATGGGCCTGAATTATCATCTAGAATTCATTGGTGGAAACTCGGTACAACCAAATGAAAAATCAAAAAATTATTCTTCTCCAACACAAAACTTTTTTTTTCAGTTCGAAGATGCAACCATTCTAGTGCAGATAGGCGGTAAAAATGCAGCACCCGCTCAACGTGAAAAACCCCAAGAAGTTATCATCATGGACGAAATTAAATATTCGAAAAAATTGATGGATAATGATGTGGTTAAAATCGTTGCTCACTCGGATGGAAAATTGTACCTTCGAAACAAGGAACACCATGCGAAATTAGTCGAAGTTGAAATGGAGATAAAAGATTTGTCAAGTAAGTTATCAAATGATTGTTTAACAAAACCATATTTTGTTTTTTTATAAAGATTGATTGAGTATCTTTCGGAATTTGTGAAGTAGGACGGAGTACACAAGTTTGGGATGAAATATGGAACCAAGAAATATATTTTGAACGAAAAAATTTCGCAGGCAAGTGCAATGGCTCAGAATGCATCTTATGTACAGGATGGGCATATTTCGATGTTTTAGCACTACAACTTTCGAACCAGACGAGATAGACAAAATCTGATACCCCATTCTCGATCTCTTTTTCGGAGAAACTAATAAAAGTTGTATTCATTTTTGGCTACCTTCTTTTGTTTTCAAGTTATAAGCAAAAATTGGAAAAATGACGATATCGAAAAAAATTTATATCTCCGCTAATACTGAAGATAGAGCTCTGAAATAAAAACATTCTACAGGCACTTTTTCTAGTAGAGTCTAGTGGCATGCTCATCTTTTTTGCACCATTTTTAATTACAAAGCTATGACCCAAAGTTATGTTTTTTTAAATGGAAACACTATATTTCTGTGCCATTTTCTGAAAGCTTAATTTTTTCTGATTTCAAAAATATATAACATCGTAAGGTTTGTACCAATATGAGCATAGAAATTGGTCAAAAACCTATTTTCATGTGAGTCTCAATACTTTCTATGGTTTCGACTGTTGATGAGCACAAAAAAATGGAGCTTCCTATAACAAGAGCAGTCTCCTTCCGTCAATCTCATTATTTCTAGTCTATTATTCTTCGATCTTGGAGACATTGAGTGAAGAGCATAGAAATGAAAAGACTACCAGAAAGAGATGCATAGAAAGTATTAAGACCCAAATGAATATAGGTTCTTGACCAATTTCTCTACTCATATTGATACGAAATATACGATGTTATATATTTTTGAAATCAGAAAAAATTAAGTTTTCAGAAAATGGCACAGAAATCTAGTGTTCCTATTCAAAAAAACACAACTTTGGGTCATAGCTTCCTAATTAAAAATAGTGCAAAAAAGAAGAGCATGCCACTGGATTCTACCTGAAAAAGTGCCTATATATTGTTTTAATTTCAGAGCTCCATCATCAGTATTCGCGGAGATATAAATTTTTTCCGATAACGCATTTTTCCAATTTTCGCTTATAACTCTAAAACAAAAGAAGGTAGCCAGAAACTAATACAACTCTTGTTAGTTTCTCCGAAAAAGAGATCGAGAATGGGGTATCAGATTTTGTCTATCTCCTCTGGTTCAAAAGTTGTAGTGCTAAAACATCGAAATATGCCCACCCTGTACAGGATGGGCAAAATGGGTGATACTTGAACTACAACTTTTTAACCGTAAGGGATAGAGGAGTCTTTTTTTAGAGAAACTGATGATGCCATCAACTGCATTCCTCTATCTTCTTTTGTTTTTGAGTTATAGGTCAAAATTGAAATTTGAACGATTTCAACTTTGGCCATTATCTCCGTTTCTGTTTGTGCTAGGATGTTGAAATGAAAACATTATACAGGCACTTTTTTCATAGCAATCCAGTAGCGTACTTTGTATTTTCCCAAGAGGTTTCTTCACTGAGCAATAACATGAAGTTGTGTTTTTTTTTATGGAAACAATAGTTTGAAATGGCTTCGAAAGAATCGCCATTTTTTTCTCGTTTCAGAAATATCATACATCGCATTCAGATTCTTTCACATATCATGAAAAATATAGTTTGTATGTGAAATTTGAATTATTGAGTATTAAGTATGCCGAATCACAGAATAATATGTCTCTACGCATGGTGTCATTATTATTTTGCCACTGAATACTTGATTCAATTCTCCGTGATTTGATCTCTGTCACAGAATATCTATCTCACCCAGAAGCGAAAGCTAATGCGTTTTTAGGGGTCCATTTTCAATGACCTTGTATACAACCAGCGTTAACACTAGCAAAACAAAAGTGTGCACTGAGCTCTACACTGCAAACAAAAAATTATTCTTCGCTTAAATTGAAAACGTAGTAATACCTACCAAGATATATTTTGTTATAATAATACCACTCATTTTTTATTAGCACTTTTCAAATTTGTATTTCGGTTGGGTAGAATATAAAAGGGTTAGATGAAAATTGAAAACTTCAAATAAAAGTTTTATGACTATATTTCTTGTTTGATGATTGTTCATCATATTTCTGCATAGTATTCGAAAGTGTGCTTTCAACGACTCAATGATTCAATTTTCCTTATACTGTTAAATTCGAGACGTGTATATGCATCAAATTAATTATAAGAAATATCTGATTTTTCGGTGAAAGATTCATAATTTTGACCTGATATATATGAGATTGAAGATTCGGTAGATATTTCCCAGCTTTCAGTATATCGGGAGATCTAACTTCAAATCGGTAGATATAACGAAAAATCGGTAATTACGGCAACACTGCAATACTACAAGGAATGAAGCTGAGTTTGACAGATATACCACCAGATCTGAAGCATGCGCACGTGATTTTGATCTCCATAAATTTGTTCGAGCTTTCGCTTCTGGGTACGGATAGATATTCTGTGCCTCTGTTCAAAACAACTGCCAATTATTAGAATTCTAAGTCATTATTGCCGGCAATATGGAAACGTTCGAAAACTACGAGAAATATTATATGTTAAAATGTTCTATTTCAGCGGCAAAAATGACTTCGAATCGACAGTTGTTCTGAACAGATATCAAACCTCGAAGAATTGAATCAAGTATTCAATCGCAAAATAATAATGACACCATGCGGAGAGACATATCATTTTGTGATTCAGCCTACTTAATACTCAATAATTCAAATTTCACATACAAACTATATTTTTCATGATATCTGAATGAATATGATGTAAGATATATTTCTGAATCGGGAAAAAAATGGCGATTCTTTCTTAGCCATTTCGAACTATTGTTTCCATAAGAAAAAACTCAACTTTATGTTATAGCTCAGCAAGGAAACCTCTTGGGAAAAAACAAAATACGCTACTGGATTGCTATGAAAAAAGTGCCTGTATAATGTTTTCATTTCGACATTCTCGCACAAACAGAAACGGCGATAATGGCCAAAGTTGAAATCGGCCAAATTTCAATTCTGGCCTATAACTCGAAAACAAAATAAGATAGAGGAATGCAGTTGGTGGCATTATCAGTTTCTATTAAAAAGACCACCGTAACTTGTCATTCATTTTTTTCTATCTCTCATGGTTGAAAAGTTGTAGTTCAAGTATCACCAATTTTGCCCACCCTGTACATGTTTTCAATTCATTGGTAAAACTCTGATTTATTCAGCAACATAACTTTGATCCCTTGCTTGCAAGACACAGTTGAATTCAATGGGGCTAAGATCTGTTTGCACCAACATACCTTAAATATTTAAGTGACGTTTCGATCCTTAAACCTAACCTCAAATTTAAGGATGGGATTATAACCTAAAATAATTTGTCAAACTGACTGAATATTTGTTGTTTTCTATCAATCGTGTGTGATAATTTTTATGAGATAGGTTAAGTTAAGGAAATAACAACTATCATCTGTATCCGGCCAGCTAATGAAAAGGCTTTATTGAACTAGGGTGAAGTTAAACAACATGAAAAACGGAAATATCACTACTGTCAATATTTAAGGAATCCTTAACTTTGAGGAATGTTGGTGCAAACGGGACTAAATGAAGTATTTATTGGTTCGTACGTAGTGCTGGAAGGTCATACAGGAACTGAATTCTAATGCATATTGTTTCTAATATGATCCCCCCTCCACTTCCTGACCACGCCCCCATTACTGGCGCCCTATTTAAATGAGTTGCCCTGTCGCAGCCTGTAGATAGCGCCAAAGATTGTCCAGATAATCCAATGAAACGTTTACATTCTACAACATCATAATCGGCTTGATTTTTCAGGAGAAGTAGTGAAAGATG
Organism: Hippodamia convergens; assembly: GCA_038502775.1. Lineage (NCBI taxonomy): Eukaryota > Metazoa > Arthropoda > Insecta > Coleoptera > Coccinellidae > Hippodamia > Hippodamia convergens. The sequence goes on along the minus strand of JAVSIQ010000795.1, from coordinate 638,566 downwards.
TGGTTTCCAATCAGCTGGTACTCTGTGCGAAACAAGGTTCAGAAGAAAAACTGTGTCGTGCTAGAGTCGAAAAATTAGGTTCCCTAATAAATGTGCACTACATAGATTACCATATGGAAGACAAGTTGCCGATCAATAAACTTTATTGCGCCAATAGAAAAATTGCGAACATACCAGCCACCTTGATTGAAACTTCTCCCTTGAAGGGATACAGCCTTGACAAGTTTGACAGCAACGTTGCGTCTATTTTAGACGACATGATTGCCAGTAACGTCAAGTACACTGTGGTGAGTTTGTGGAAAATAGTACCTTGCGAGTTACCATTTTTTTTTTTTTTAATACACTGCGCAAAGAAATTAACGCAGATTCTGAAAATCTCAATGTTAATGAAAGTTAACTCTACATTGACTTTATAACTTATTTTTTATGTTCTCTCGGGAAGGTTTTGAACGAAACAAGACGCATTAAATGGAAGAAAAATTCAGGATTTCACCGAATTTTATGTTAAAGAAGAGAAATGAACAATTTTCAAAATACTGAAATGCTGATAAGTGATTTAAAACATGGTATTTCCACTCCTTTCGTTAATTACAGCTCGGCAACGATGGTTCATACTCAAAATGAGTAATCTTAAAATGTTCTGATCTAATCCTTCCCAGATTTCTCCGAGTTGGATTCCTAAGTCATTAAGAGTAGCTGGATGACTTTCTGAACTTCTCAGCCTTCTATTGAGGTTGTCCCAAACCTGCTCGATCGGATTGAGATCTGGACTTCTTGCTGGCCATTCCATTCGAGAGACTTCAATCTCTTCAAGGTACTCCTGAACGATGCGCGCACGATGGGGTCTGGCATTATCGTCCATAAAAATGAATACTTATCAGCATTCATAGATCCGTTATCAGCGACTACTAGGTCTGTGCGAGCAGTCAAAGATATTCCATCCAATACCATAATCGATCCTCCCCCGAAACCAGTAGTATTCAGGAAATTGCACTGAGCATATCTTTCATGTGGACGTCTGTATACAAGGGAACGTCGATGGTAGAGGCAGAATCTAGACTGATCGGTGAAGAGAACTCTTTCCCAATCGGCCTCTTCCCAATGGATATGCTCCCTCGCAAAATCCAAACGCGCCCTTCGATGGGCTGGGGTAAGAGCTGGGCCTCTTGCCGCGACACGAGGCCTTGAATCATATTCTCTGAGGCGATTTCTTATTGTCTGAGTGCTAATTTGCACCCCATGAGTTTGCTCAAGCTGATTTTGAAGGAGGCGAGAGGTTGCAAACCGTTGTCTCAACGAAGAAACTCTCAAGTAACGTTCTTGAATGACAGTTGTTACCCGTGGTCTACCCTGTCCTGGTTTTCGGACATTCATACCTGTCTCCCTGAATCGCTGCAACATTCTGGACACACTTCTATGGGAAACTCCAAACCTTTCTGCAATTCTTGTGTGTGTCCATCCTTCTTCTTGCAAAACTACCGCTTGGGCACATTCCTCTTGGGTCAAATTGCGTGTTTCGCGTTGCATAGCGATCGAGTGTAGAAAATCAAACGAAAGAAAAACTATTGATCACTAGAATTGATCGAGAACATCTGATTTTAGAATGGAGCCAATACATTCAAAATCTGATAATATCAACTTTTTTTATTCCTTCTGAGAAAAAACATCTGTGTTGAAGAAAAACGTTGAAAGTGGATAACATATGCATGCATAATTCTGATAAAAATAATTATCATTGAGAACACCTTCAGTTGTAGAATAAATTTGAGATTTCCATAATGTGCGTTAATTTTTTGGCGCAGTGTATGTAGTTGTATGGAAATCATTCATTTTTTATAGAAAACCAGCGGCGCCGAATTCGATTTGTTCATCAAAGACAAATCTCTGTCGGATATTCTGTTTCCGAAACCAGAAAAACCTCAGGTAACGCAAAAGCCAAACAACACAGTTGCACCAGCTAAGGTTCGAGATGATGTGAAGAAATTCGAAGAACAATACACGAAGGTGATGTTGGATGAGATGCCGAATTTCGAGCCTCCTTTGAAATTGGGCGACTATATGTTGACGCATTTCAAGAACGCAGCAGATTTCACCCTTACATCTACGGGACTCGAGGAATCTGAGCTGCTCGCCAAGTGTACCCTGATAGATGTTACCGACACGGTTCCGTACGAACCTGAGGAGGGGGAGATGATTTTGGCGTATTTTGAAGGTAAGCCTTTATACAGGGTGTCCCAGAAGTCGACGTAAAGTCGGAATCGGGTAACAGGCTTAGTCATAGTGGTCATCAGAAAAATAAAAAAAAATCCAAGTCGTGTAAATTTCAAATTAAACGGCTCCACTTGAGTTAGGGCCGTTTGCACCAACATTAAGGATCCCTTAAATTGTTTGACAGTTGCACGACTGTCACATTTGACACATTCCACTTTGTATCGAACGAAAATGGAGGTTATGACGCTTGTCAAAATATTTTTATGTTCCAAGGTCAACACTATGTTGCCCTTAGCAATCACGTATTTCTCAGAACACTATGTTGCCCTTCGCAATCACGTATTTCTGAGAATGTGAATTTATTCGAAAAATGAATGAATCGAAGAAGATGTGATTTCGATTTCGAACAATATGTAAACAAAGATACAAACTGGCAACGTCGTTTTGTCATTAACGATATTTTCTGTGTACGCAATGACTTTTCATCAGGTGCACCAACTCTTGAAAACGATAACATGACCTCCTATGTGATTTTATAAAAGTGAATGGAGTATATATATTTAAGGAACCCCTAAATTTTATCTAGTGATATTTCAGTTTTTCATGTTGTTGAACTTCATTCTAGTTCAAGAAAGGCATTTTATTCGCTGGTAGTATACAGATGTTAGTTGTCATTTTCTTAACCTATTGTCATTTTGACTATTTCATGCTTGTTGAAATTTCAAATTTTTTGCTATAATTTCATAGAAAAAACAAATATTTTGCAGTCAGTTTATGAGTCTGACAAATTATTTTAGGTTATAATCGCATCCTCCATAAGGCTTAAATATGAGGTTAGGTTTAAGCATCGAAACGTCACTTAAATATTTAATTTTGAATATTTGGTTCGGCAAAAAGTGACATTATTTGTCAAGCTGGAACAACTGGCTTAGAAACATAGATGAATTCAAAATAGTAATCATCGAAATGAATACTATTTTGAATTAATCTATGTTTCAAAAATGTTCTTGATGTGGCCTTTGTAAAGGCAAAGAATTTTCTTTTTCTTAAGAACTGGCTTAGAATCGAAAATGACAGGTCATGGAAGCACTATTCGGGATAAGATAGAAAAATAAAATTTGAAAATAGTAAAAAATTGTAGCAACAGGAGTTCAGGAGTTATCACAGGTTGTATATTTTCTTGAATAAGATTATTATATATACAGGGTTATTCTCTATAAAGTAGGAAATACGAAAAAAATCTAAAAATTGAACTCTGTTGAAATACAGACATCTTCGAGGTTTTTTCACTGAAAATTCTCATTTTTGAGAATCTCCGAAAAGAAAGACTGATGCTTCTTTTCCGTTAGCGTGATTTTCGGAATATGATACAGGAGGTCACAAATTCTTTGTCAAAGTTAGAAATGACGAAACATCGAAAAATCGTTTTTTTCAAATTGAAACCCCATTTTTTCGAAGCATTTTCGAAATCTTCGTCAGAAAATAATAGAAGCATACGTCCAATACTTTTATCCCAAAATGAATATTTTTGATATATTCAGGAAAAACGATTTTGTCTTCAATTTTCAATCTCATTCCGAATGTGTTTTTTAACTGAAAAATAATTAGCGGTCAAGAGAAATTTTTGGAAATCTCTGTTATAGAGAAAATATTTTCTTATAATTCAGACGAGTTCAGGTTTTCTTTATTTTTTAAGCTTAGAATAATTCCTGCAAATCTTAATTCTGATGAATTTTTTTTTGTCATGGTAGGGAAATTTGAATTTTGAGTATTGAAATTGTTACATGTTCTGTTTGTTATTCTGTCAAAAGCATTAAAAATTATTACAAATACATAATTTTTTTCTGCATTTCTGCGAATCTTTAGGTTGATTACACTAATACTCACATTGAGAACTTTGAACCAATTGTTGCTCTCGCATTACAGATGATAATTCAAGAACTTGACTCGTCTGAACTATAGAAAATATTTTCTCGACAACAGAGATTTCCAAAAATTTCACTTGATAGCTAATTATTTTCCAGTAAAAAAACACATTCGGAATGAGATTGAAAATTGAAGACAAAATCGTTTTTCCTGAATATCTCGAAAAATATTCATTTTGGGATAAAAGTCTTGGACATATGCTCCTATTATTTTTTGACGAAGATTTCGTCATTTCTAACTTTGACAAAGAATTTGTGACCTCCTGTATCACATTCCGAAAATCACGCTATCGGAAAAGAAGCATCAGTCTTTCTTTTCGGAGATTCTCAAAAATGAGAATTTTCAGTGAAAAAACCTCGAAGTTGTCTGTATTTCAACAGAGTTCAATTTTTAAATTGATTATATTTATATTTCCTCACTTAAAGAGAATTTTCTCGGGAAAATTCGAAGTTTTGGAATCAAAAAGACTCGGAATTCAATAGATAATCTTTTTATGCAAAAAAAAATGGGTCTTCCCATTTGAAAAAAGAAAGTTGATGTCACTTCCGGAAAAACCGGAAGTCCTAGAACCTTAAAAAAATAAACGAGAAGTCGTCTTCTTACTTGAAGCTTATCTTTAGAATTTCAATCCTGAATCTTGTGTCTTTCCTAAAAATATTCTACAGAGCCATATTCGACAATAACTCTGTATAATATAATTTTAAATATACACAACTTTTTTTTAATATTTTTATGATGACCACTATGACTCAGCTGGTTACCCGAGTCGACTTCTGGGACACTCTGTATGTAGTAGGTACTTGAATATTAAAAAAAATTAAAATAAAAAAATTCTTACCAACTTAGTTTTTATTCATTATACTGTCCATTTTCAGATGGTTGGTACAGGGCAGTGGCGTCCGAGATAATGGGAGATGGGCAATTCGAGGTCCTTTTTGTTGAATACGGAAATTCGACAAAAGTTACCAAAAAAGAGATCAGGCGATTTCCGAAGAAATTTGTGGATATTCCTCTTCTGGGTCTGACCTGTCGCTTGCAAGGTAGGTAGTAAAAATATCCACCACAAAAACATATACTATGAATTATAAAAAGAGGAGAGGGTGACTAGTACCAAAAAAAAACCTTTTCATGATTTTATTTAACTCTACATGATTGTTTCAGGACATCTTCAGGCGTTTAAATCAAACAAAACGAAGCTGAAAATAAAGTAAAATTCAGGACGAAAACTCTGCATAACAGTAGGGATTCAAAGTTTAAAAACAACAAAAACAAAAACTGGACACAATTACGAAAAAATTAGTTTTGAAAGGCAGAATGCAGGAAAATTATTGCAACTAAAATGATTGAAGTTTTACATATCAATCTTCCATAGGAATAATGAATTTTGTTGTCTTAATTGCAATAATTTTTGTCTCCTCTATTCTGCCTTTTAAAACCAATTTTTTTATCATTGTGTACAGTTTTTTTTCTAACTGTGATCCTACTGCATGCAGAGTTTTTGTGCTGAGTTTCACTTAATTTCCAGTTTCACTTTGTCAGATTTAAACTGCAGAAGATGATCTCATTTAGTTCGAAATTTGTTTTGCGTAGCTGAAAATTAAGTAGAACTCAGGACGAAAACTCTGCATAACAGTAGGGGTTCAAAGTTTAAAAACAACAAAAACAAAAACTGGACACAATGATGAAAAAATTAGTTTTGAAAGGCAGAAAGCACGAAAATTATGCAACTTAAATGATTAAAGTTTTATATATCAATCTTCCATAGGAATAATAAATTTTGTTGTTTTTATTGCAATAATTTTTGTCTCCTCTATTCTGCCTTTTGAAACCAATTTATTTATCATTGTGTTTAGTTTGTTTTTTTTAACTGTGAACCCACCGCATGCAGAGTTTTTTTGCTGAGTTTAACTTAATTCCCAGTTTAACTTTGTTGAATTTAAACTCCTGAAGATGATCTCATAGAGTTCGAAATTTGTTTTGCGTAGCCGAAAATAAGGTAAAACTCAGAACGAAAACTCTGCATAACAGTAAGGATTCAAAGTTTAAAAACAACAAAAACAAAAACTGGACACAATGATGAAAAAATTAGTTTTGAAAGGCAGAATGCAGGAAAATTATTGCAACTAAAATGATTAAAGTTTTGCATATCAATCTTCCATAGAAATGATAACTTTTGTTGTTATAATTGCAATAATTCGAAACGAATTTTTTTATCATTGTGTTCAGTTTTTTTTTTAACTGTGAAACTTCTGTATGCAGAGTTTATATGCTGAGTTTTACTTAATTTCCAGTTTCACTTTGTTAGATTTAAACTCCTGAAGATGATTCATAGAGTTCGAAACTTGTTTTGTTTTACTTTGATCAGCAGTAAAGTTGCTGGATTAATTTTTCTAAAAACCCTCCTCATCACAAATTGATAAAATATCAGCGAATTTTCTCCAAGTCCTCTACTTTTTACAGGGTGTTTCAAAACAGGTATTCAAGGTATAGGGATTTAAAAAAAAAAATTATACACATTTTTTACGATTCTTTTGGAACTACTGGCGACATTGTAATGAAACTTTATATGAATATGTTTATTACTTCATAATATTCAAATAAAAATATTCCGAAAGCGGTACACAGTATCGAGTTTTATTTAGAGCACCTTTTCGGTGTCAAATTAAATTCACTTGAAATTCTGCTTAATAAATCTAATAACAACAATTTATATTCAATACTACTTAGTACGAACCGTGTAACTAGCGCCCTCTATGAGTCAGACATAAGAACAAATTCATATGAAGTTTCATTACAATGTTGCCAGTACTTTCAGCAGAATTGTAAAAAATGTGTGAATTTTTTATCTTTACCGCATTAAGAAATTTTTTTACTAAATAAACCCCAATTATATTTCAGTTTTCTATCTGTCCTAGAAACAGGTTCCTTTTTTTTGAAAGACCTTGTAGATACAGACTCTTAAACTCACCTTTTTTTTTTTCAGTCAACAACACGGAAGCGGTAAACAAAAGATTAGAAAAGATGCTCGAAACAAACAATATATACGAAGTTAATTTTATTTCTTTCTCTCCAACGCATTTTCAATTCATTGTGGACATACCGAAAGTTACCAAAAGGCTGGAGCAAGAAGGATTGATATGAAAAGTTAACGTTTTATTTTTACGGAAAGAATGTTATATTATCTCTCATAGAGAATAAGTTTTATTTTTTGCACTCTAGGACATATTGAATTTCTTTTAATAAAAAAACTTTGAAGGATTTCGTTTTGTTAACCCAATCTTAGTATTATCCTGAGTTGTTAAAATTTTAATCCCACCTTAAACATTTTTTTTTTAATAATATTGTGCCAACAAAATAAATTTTACAATCAACTAATGAACATAACATGCAAATATTTCACTATCGATGTTATTGTTTTTTCAATTTATTGTTTTAATAATTTATGAATAAGAAATGTCATTTGATTTTTTTTTAACTTCTCAATAGTTTGGATTATAAATATGGAAAAGGAAGATAATGAAAAATAAATTTTATTATGATTTTTTAATCAACATATATAATAATTATCAAGTTGAGAAAATTAAAGCATATTATAATTACTATGTATATAGTTGGATAAAAAGACTATTTAAAATGTACACAGTGGTGATGTAAATATTTTATTTTGATACACTAATCAAAATGATCAAGTTCAAGCACCTACAGTCTTGTGTAAATAACACTTATTATATGAAGTTCGTCTAAAAGTCAGATATGTTTAGATTTATATAAAGAATTCAAAAATAGCTCGAGGCTAGTACAAAATTAGGCACTCAATTTCTGATCACACCTACATCTTATATCATAAAAAATGGTACCACAACAAATGTTAAAGAAAAATCATATTTCTCAAATAAATGCATGAAGGAATGCTAGTTTTTACTAAATATACATTATAAAGTTTTTGATCCCAATATGAAGGATTATGGAAAGGTAAAACAAAGAACACCGCTCTCGAAATGAGGTTTAGAAGTTTAAATTAATTTTTAAAAGGAAATATATATTTTCAGGTGCATGGTAAGTACCTTGATTTTATGTTAAATCAAAAACCTTATAAGAAAGTCAACCTCGGAATAAATTATGTCTTATTTCCTTTCACAACATTTGTCCGTTTTCATACTGTACACCTTTTATACGATAAACGACTGGAAGACTTAAAAAATTTCATATTGCCCACACAATACGTAATTGACAAATTTTTTTATTCTTCTCCAGTTTGGCAAGGTTAGGCCGTGAATATCTCCAATAATTCGACCTTGCAACAGAGTTCATTCACTCAACAGATTACAGTTTATTAAAGACTGAAATCTTATTCTTTTATGCAGGAAAGTTAAGGAAATTATTTTATGAGCACCGTATGTGGAGAATAATTAATATAACTTCGTTAGGGGGATTAAAAAAGAAATACTGCTTGTCACTGATTGAATTAATTAGTAAAAAACAGTATTAATATAACTTTGTTAGGGATTAAAAGAGAAATACTGCTTCTCACTAAAGTAAAAAGCAGTGGAATAAAAACTTGCACGATGGGTTTTAGAATGTTTGTATTGTATATCTATCTCTTGTGTTATACAGGGTTGTTCACAAATATGGCTCTATAGATTCAGGATTGAAATTCTAAAGGTGAGCTTAAAGTAAGAAGACGACTTCTCGTATATTTTTTGAAGGTTCTATGACTTCTGGCTTTTCGGAAGTAACATCAACTTTCGTTTTTTAAATGGGAATACCCAATTTGCATTGCATAAATAGATTCTCCATTGAATTCTGAGTCTTGTTGATTCCAAAAGTTTGAATTTTCCCGAGAAAATTCTCCTTAAATGAGGAAATACAAAAAAAAATCTCAAAATTGAACTCTGTTGAAATACAGACAACTTCGAGGTTTTTTCATTAAAAATTCTAAATTTTGAGAATCTCCAAGAAGAAAGGCTGATGCTTCTTTTCCGATAGCGCGATTTTCAGAATATGATACAGGTGGTCACAAATTCTTTGTCAAAGTTAGAAGTGGCGAAACATCAAAAAAATCGTTTTTTTTCAAATTGGAACCCCATTTTTTCGAAGCATTTTAGAAATTTTCGTCAAAAAATAATAGGAGCATACGTCCAAGACTTTTATCCCAAAATGAATATTTTCGAGATATTCAGGAAAAACGATTTTGTCTTCAATTTTCAATCTCATTCTGAATGTGCTTTTTTACTGGAAAATAATTAGCGGTCAAGTGAAACTTTTGGAAATTTCTGTTATCCAGAAAATATTTTCTTATAGTTCAGAGGAGTTCAGTTTTTCTTTATTTTTTAAACATTAGGATAATTTCCGAAAATCCTTAATTCTGGAGAATTTCTTTTTTGTCATGGTATGGAAACTTGAATTTTCAGTAATGAAATTGTTACATGTTCTGTTAATTATTCTTTCAGAAGCATTAAAAATTATTACAAATTATTTTTCTATGCATTCCTGAGAATTTTTTACGTTGACTTCACTAATGAGAACTTCAAACCAATTGCTGCTCTCACATTACAGATGATAATTCAAGAACTTAACTCATCTGAACTATAGAAAATATTTTCTTGATAACAGAGATTTCCGAAAATTTCACTTCACCGCTAATTATCTCGAAAAATATTAATATTGGGATAAAAGTCTTCGACGTACACTCCTATATGGGGTTCCAATTTGAAAAAAACGATTTTTGATGTTTCGTCACTTCTAACTTTGACAAAGAATTTGTGACCTCCTGTATCATATTCTGAAAAAATAATCACGCTATCGGAAAAGAAGCATCAGCCTTTCTTCCCGGAGATTCTCAAAAATTAGAAGTTTTAATGAAAAAACCTCGAAGTTGTCTGTATTTCAAAACAGTTCAATTTTGAGTTTTTTTTTCGTATTTCCTCATTTAAAGAGAATTTTCTCGGGAAAATTCTAACTTTTGGAATCGAAAAGACTCAAAATTCACTGGAGAATCTATTTATGCAATAAAAAATGGGTCTTGCCATTCGAAAAACGAAAGTTGATGCACTAGAACCTTAAAAAAATATACGAGAAGTCGTCTTCTTACTTGAAGCTCACCTTTAGAATTTCACTTCTGAATCTTGTGTCTTTCCTAAAAATATTCGTGAATAACTCTGTATGTTTCTGTACTTTACCATTTATAACAAAACCGTCATCATGAAAGTAATATTCCAATCTTCAAACACTCCCCACAGATTACAGTGAGGAAACCATCCACAAATGACATTTTAGTATTAACAATCTTCATTCAGATAATAGCATAAGTTGTTAACCATGCTAAAGAAACCGATAACAGCAAACAGAACTCAACATAGTTAAAAAAATTGGAGAAATCCATTCAAAGTTGAATTTCGTACAAACAAGCTATTAAATGGTGGCCAATTGCACGTAGTTGGCCGGTAGCATCCCTACTTGACCTGTCCGCTTCACTTGTCCAGTCATCCAACCCCCGTCCAAACTGCTAACGTTTATGATCAAGTCTCCGTCAACAAAACTGACCTCGTCTACGTCTTGAGCCTCGTAATCGTACATGGCTCGATATACCCTCCCTAGGGAACCATAATTGTGGTTTACAGGGTCCATGTCTAGCACCGAGCCTATGTGTTGGCTCTGCCCTACGTTAGGCACTGCTCCTCCTTGATCGGAGGAGTAAATCAAGGTTTGGGAGTTCCTAGACGAATATGGACTGGCCCCCATTCCGGAACCTGGTTCGTAGTCGCTGATCTTCCCCACGTTGCTGCTCGGGTTGAAGGATGGGGGGTGCTGATAACTCGGGGGGCCCTGGTTGGCGTTTTTGTGGTCCATCGTGGTTGACGGTGGGGGCATTTGAGGTTCGGATTGTCCGTTTTCGTTCAGTTGTCGTTTTTGCTCCATTTCGGCCTTTAAAATCAGAAAATTTATGAAACTACATAGTATTTCGCTTTTCAAGCAAGATCGATAGAGAAACAACAACAAAATTGGGTATTATTAGGAAAACGAGCTAAAAACTAATACTTTTTAGGTTAGAGAAAGAATACTTGACAACTGTCAAGTGTCAATAATGACATTTGATCTTGGGTATACCCAGTTTCAAAATGAAAATGACCTGACTTCAGTTTATACTAGGGGAGCCCACGAAGCTGAATTTTGATGTACAGGGTGGTCAGATTTCGATGTTTTGGTACTACATCTCCTAAATTAAGCGTGATAAAAACAAGTAATATACATGTCATGTTCTCATGTAACAAAATTCTTACGTGAGGGATCCTTAGTGATATTTCAGTTTTTCATGTTTTTGAACTTCATCCTAGTTCGATAAAGGCATTTCATTGGCTGGTAGACTACAGATTATAATTGTCATTTCCTTAACCTAGCTTTACTGTCATTTCGACGATTTCATGCTAGTTGAAATTTCAAATTTTTTGCTATAATTTCATAGAAACAACAAATGTTCAGTCAGTTTGTCAAATTATTTTAGGTTATAATCCCATCCTTAAATTTGAGGTTAGGTTTAAGGGTCGAAACGTCATTAAAATATTTAAGGAATGTTGGTGCAAACAGGACTAAGACCCGTTTGCACCAACATTCTTTAAAGTTAAGGATCCTTTAAATTGATTGACAGTTGCACGACTGTCACTCAAACAGAATTCTTACGTAAGGAACCCTTAGTGATATTTCAGTTTTTCATGTTGTTGAACTTCATCCTAGTGCAATAGAGGCATTTCATTGGCTGCTAGGCTACAGATGATAGTTGTCATTTCCTTAACCTAGCTTTACTGTCATTTTGACGATTTCATGCTAGTTGAAATTTAAAATTTTCGAAGAACACAGATATCAGTCATAAGGAACAGTTATTCTAAACTTTATTCACCAGCAACGTTTCGAGAAACAATTCTTCTCTTCTTCAGGCTAAAATGACAAAAAATGATATGAACAATAAATGGGTCAAAAATACAAGGAAAAATAAAGCAATTACAACAACCAGCAGCGTAAAAAGCAATGAAAAATTACAAATCACGAAAGAACAGTGAAAACACAGAAACACGTCAATGACAAGGAAAATGTCAGAAAGAAAAAGGATAAACAGAAAATTCACCAACTCACCTTATGAATAATGATCTAAAAATCATCTGAATGATTCAAACTCGTTAAATAATGGTAATAAATATAAAATACGAAGGTTCATCTCGAGTTATCAAATCAACTTGACGTACAGGTAGATATGGGTTCACAACTGTGAATGAAAGAACAATGAACCTCTCCCATACGCGGTCGCAATGTGTGCACTCCAGAAAAACATTATTCATTTCATCTCGTTTATCAAATTAGAATAGACAACACTGAGCGAACCAATATCAGACCTCGAATTAACAGAATTGGGGTGTTTTCTTATCAATAGCATCTCCTTGAAACAACGCTTAAACCAATTGGTCTCCTTCGTCAGAATCTTCGCATTGTCGAAATCGAAAAGATGTCCCTCATTCTTAGCATGTTGAGAAAGGGCAGTTGCCTCAGATTTCTTCTCGCAGTCTAACTGATGTTGTCTCAACCTGGACCCGAAATATTGACACGTCTGTCCCACATAAATAGCATCGCAATCCAAACAATTAACCCCATAGACCAAACCTGACTGTCTCATTAGGGGATCGCTGTCTTTCAAACGCGAAAACAGTCTCTTCACTGTTTTTTTATAATAAGATACCACAACAGTAGATGTTCTTTTCATCATCCTAATCAACATCTGGCTCAATTTTGGAATGTAAACTAATTTATAGTATCTTAAACTCTCATTTTCAGAATTATTTGCAGACGACTGTTCACGAGTTGAGTGATCAGAACCATGAAAAATTTTATTAACTAAAGATCTCGGGTACCCGTTTTGACACAAAATAGTCGCTTGTTGTTTGAAATTTTTCGAATGAAAAGATGCATCAGACAAATCTAGAATTTTCCGCTTAATTCCCCTGACAATTGCAATTTTCTGAGATGTTGAATGTAGCGAATTGAAATGTAATATTCGGTGGGATGCCATGGGTTTCGAATACAGGTCAGTTTTCACACCAGCACCTTCTCTTATCAACAATAAGTCCAAGAATGGAATCATACCATCTATTTCCATCTCATGGGTAAATTGGAGGTCACCGTGGAAGCTGTTGAACGTTGTCAGCACCTCTTCCAGTTTATTACTAGGTACCGACATAATTATATCGTCCACGTAGACAAAGACGAACGGTATGTGAAAATCTAAGACAGAAAGAACGAACTTGACTAAGCAATTCATAACCAATTCTGCCAAGATTGGTGAGGCGGGGTTGCCCATAGCTGTACCTCTCACTTGCGCGTAAAATTTTCCGTTGTATTGAAAATAGCTGTTTTTAAAAAGGAATTCAACTGTATCCAACAACACATCAAGTGGGACACCAACCAGATTCTCATAAATAGCCCAATTATCACGTATCAATCTCTCCACTAAATCTTGCGGTATATTTGTGAAGAGTGATTTTACATCTACACTTATAAGAACATAATCATCCGGTATATTATTTATGATATTAATCTTAGTGATGAGGTCATATGAATTCTTGAGCGAAAACGGAAACAAGTGTCTGATCCTATTCAACACGGTACACAAGAACTTGGAGACATTATAAGTTGCCGAATTACAACATGAAACCACCGGTCTAAGTGGATTTCCCGCCTTGTGTATTTTTACCAAGCCATAAATCTTTGGTGGAACCGAATTATATTTTCTCATTTTCTTAGCTTCCATTTCAGAAACCAACGAAAAATTTTCTAATTTTTTGATCAATTTGTTGGCCTTATTTTGAACTCCAATAGTTGGATCGGCCCTCAATTGTTTATAAGTTTTAGTATCAGACAACAGATCCAACAACTTACGATCATATTCATTCCTATTAATCACTACAGTCTTATTTCCCTTATCCGAATTCACTACGCAAATATCAGGGTTGAAATCAAGAAATGCTTTAGTTTTTTTAAACAAAAACATAAGGTACTTATGGAATGGATCAAGAGAAGCACTGTTTTTTAATTTCTTATAATAACTGTGTACTAAACCACAAAGCGATGTTCTTAAGCTATTCTTCATTTCTACATTCAAATGATCTTGACCAAGAATGAAACACTCAATATCTGACATCAAATCCAACCACGGAAAATCACCCTTGCTATAAGGAAGAGAAAACTTAGGGCCCAATGATAATATCTTCTCAACAAAATCAGGGAGATGTCTATCAGTTAGGTTAGCTATCCAACACGATTGTGTAGTTATCTGTGGAGTCACCGAGAGTTTGGTGAGCTGGTGAAACTTTCTCACATTACAATTTTTAATACGCTCAAATATCGACTTGAAATATCTTTCCTGATGTTTACAAAAATTATCAACTATGACCTTAGGAACAGAATTATTAACACAATTTTTATGGTATGAAATGTTACTTTTTAACCTATTAATTTTCCAATTGACAATCTTAATCTCAAGATTAAGAATATCATGTCTCAGCTTACTCACTATTCTTGACACTCTACCGGTATATGGATGCTTTTCTTGAAATAAGGAGTAAACGCACTTCACTTCATTAACTATGTGTTTGGGATATATACCACTTTTTCTGCATCTCAGTAGAAAAATTCTGTTGTTAATGGCTCGTGCCAGCTTTTTGTTATCCTTGGACCACTCCTTAAAATGAACCACCATATTCATACCAAATATCGTCATGATCTGATTGAAGAACCCCATGTCGAGGAATATATGACCAATATAATCTAATGTATGTAGGAATTAAGTTTAGAATAACTGTTCCTTATGACTGATATCTGTGTTCTTCATTAGTTTTTGGGACGATAATTCCTACATACATTTAAAATTTTCTGCTATAATTTCATAGAAAACACCAAATGTTCAGTCAGTTTGACAAATTATTTTAGGTTATAATCCTATCCTTAAATTTGAGGTTAGGTTTAAGGATCGAAACGTCACTTAAATATTTAAGGAATGTTGGTGCAAACAGGTCTAAGGTGTCTAGTTTCCATGCTACAGGGTGATTTTGGAATTTGGCCAATTATTATAATTGGTTATAACTTCCCCAGTGTTGCCGCTACGCTCTCGAGATAAAAACATCTTTAGGGCAGTTTTTCCAGTACTTTTTACCAGTGCTATCGAAATTTCAGTACCTCTTCAAATTTTTGAGAAATTAAAAAATTTTTTTCAAATGGAAACTGCAGTGTGCTATGATGATTTTCAATAGATTTTTCTTAGACAATTTCAAAAATATATGTAGTGATATACTTCCGAGCTTGAATATGAAAATTCTGAAAAAATCACTTTCAGGTCAACATAATTTAACCAGGCTTTAGTTGTATGACTTCCTCAAGTGAACAGAAATGAATCAAAATCAAAACCCTCTTTGATTTTGTTAAACGAGAACTGTTTTTTCAGAATTTTCGAAGAATTTTCGGAAGTATATCATGATATATTTTTGAAATTATCTAAGAAATGTCTATTGAAAATCATCATAGCACACTATGGTTTCCATTTGAAAAAAATCAATTTTTTTAATTTCTCTAAAATTTGAAGAGGCACTGAAATTTCGATAGCACTGGTAAAAAGTACTGAAAAAACTCCACCAAAGATGTTTTCATTTCGAGAGCGTAGCAGGAATGTCATTTCCCAATATGAGATTGTTTAGTCCCATTTTGAATGTGTTTATTCCCAATTTGATTGTGTTTACCATTTTGAAGTTGCTTATTCTTATTTTGAAATTGTTTAATTACAATTTGAATGTGATGAGTTTCAATTTGAAATCGAAAAAGTATAGAAATGTACAATATTTCCACAGTCTTCGACTTCAAAAATGTGAAAACGGTTTGTGCTTAACATATTCAGAATAGGAATAACAAACATGATACTCTTATCTCCTTTTTTCCTCAGTTTTTTCTCGATATTTTGAAAAGTATTTCGAAGAATGCAACGATTCGAAAAAGAGTGTATTCAGAATTGAATACTCTATCGAAATTGGAAAAAAAAAAATTCAAATATTTTTTCATCCCCTGTATAACAGAAAGTGGTCAGGTTCCAAGAATATTTTAGCTCGGTAGATAATGTCAAACAAAATCATAATCCCAATTTTCAGATTTCAAATAGGTCCAGTTTTCCAGAAACGTCTTATAGGCCGTCGAACTTGGTACACCCTGTATATGGCGTGTAGGTACTCAACTGGGTACAAGAAATCCCTCTGTATATTAATCTGAGGTGCCTGACTAAATCCAGAAATCTTCGCTTGGGCTCCCCTACTCTTATTAAAACAAGCTGAATCTAATACTTTTTAGGTTAGAAGAATACATGACAAATTGTCAAATGTCACTTATGACATTTGACATGGATATTACCAGTTTCGAAATAACAATTAGCTTACTTTAGTCAATAATACTTGTATAAACTTTTATTTCTGATCAAATTTTATTCGCTATTCAGTATTGAAAACTTACTTTTCGTTGGAGCTCCCCATGATAAGCTACATTGCTTATTATTTTGGTGTTTTGCTTAATCCTTAGTATTTCCGGGTCGTCAGCTACTTGTGTGAACTTTCCTTTGCTAGCTTCAAAATCTGCGTGATAGTTAACATTCGACTGAATTTTTGTGTTGGCCGCTATTCTTTTCAATTCCGGAGTTTCAGCCATCGTCGTTGCTTTGGCTTTTGGAATATGGCTGCAAACACATTAAAAGCTCAAGATTGATATAAGAAATTTATTTATACAAATCAAATTTCATCATGTCTGAAAGTAAAGCAATAATGGTGATATGAAGAAGAAATCTTTGAATTTCATTTAATAATAATAATTTTGTTAATGGTATGTCAATTCACTGTAATTCAAATCAGAGTTGAAGATATAGGAGTAGCATTCAATGGTGAGTAGAAGGTAATGATAAAACAATGACTGATGTTTCTCTTCAAACCACTATTTCTTATCTTCCAGGAATTGCAATACTCATTTCCTTCTAATGATATCAGTAGATTATCTTGATTGACCATTAACATTTAACATAGCAACTAGCACCTCATTGTTTTATGAGAAAAAACTATCATTTGCACAATTTTTGGAGCCAGAAATTTACTTAAACACCTGTATTAGTTATTGAATCAAATTAGAATAATTCTTACGCTTCACAGTACGGTTCCTTATTGAATCCCTTGTAGTTCCTCATATTGAGGGCCATTCCACATTCCTTGCATTTGAAGCAAGGCTTGTGCCATATCTGTAACGAACGAAAAAATTTGAATTAATAGTTAAATTAGGAAACTTAATTAATTTGGTCATTTTTGTGACTCATGATTAAATCAAAACAACCTTGACTTAGAACTATCTTTTCAAAGAAAAACTGAAATGTTTCCTTCTTTCATGAAATTCGAGTGATTTAATTGCTCGTATTAATTTCCGCAATAATTGTAAAATGATTTTATTAAAAGAAACATTTTGTTCACTTACCTTATCCAGACACTTCAGCTCTTCAGTTGGATAGACGGTTTTTTCACATCTAGCACACTTTTTGCTCATATTGTTCTCTGTTGATGGTACTTTTCATTAAAGGTTTCGATTTGAAGAAAGAATAAATCTATATAAAATGATTTCTTGTAAAATAATGAAAAATGTAATTCACACCCAATCACTGGCAGCACCAATATTGTCTTGTTTTATTTCTATGGATCGTTCCTGTCATGTGCACTGACATCTCGAATATGCTGCGTTCAGTTTATGAATTTTAACCGTGATCTGTGTTCAGTTTGAAATTTGGAGCGAAAATATCGATATCTCAGGGAATGCAGAATAATTTTGATTTTATTTTATTTGGTCCACATGGTTTTTGTGCTTTAAGTTATTGTTTGATCGATAAGTGCATGTATCAATCAGTTACTTAGCAATATATACTTGACAAACATGCCATAGGAAGTATTTGAACTTCTCAGGAGAATGAAGACTAATGAAAAAGTGAAGCTTTCTCGTTGTAAACAGAAAATTTCGAAAACTTCTCGTTCTGTAACGCATTTGTATTTTGATCATAGGAACTTGAAGACAATTGTAAGTATCGTATTTAATCCAAAAGCAGTGTAAAGGTAGTGATAAGTTTGTTCATACAAACACCTTATTGCGGTAGATGATAAAAAAATTTTTTTCAGCCTCAGGTGGACTTATCTACAGCTTGCGTTATCTATTTGCACAACAATGCCATTTCTCGCATAGAAAACTTGAAATCTCCCACTCTAACGTCTTTGTATCTACAATGCAACAATATATACGAAATAAAAAATCTGGAAGACGTGCCAAATGTTAAGAAACTGTACTTGGGGAACAATGAAATCAGCGTGTTGGAGGGAATAGATCACTTGGATAATCTGGAAGAGCTCCACATCGAAAAACAGAACCTACCCATGGGTACATCGTTGTGTTTTGACCCAAGGAGTATAATGTGCATATCGGTGAGTTGAAATTGATATTTTGCGTCTTTTTTTTCAGTTTGGTGACGTTTTCGATTTTCTCAAGCTTGAGTTTGCTCAATAACTTGTCTTGATTTTATTAGAATGAATCGTCATAGGATAGTATTGCACATGGATGACATATGTTTGATTACTTTTTTTAGTTTTATTTGTTTAATTTTATATCATGAATTTTTGTATTTTTCTTAAACTTGTTCTAAGGGGTTAAGTAGAATAATGCAAGCTAAACTTCGCCTCATAATTGTATTATGTATGAACTTGGCAGACTGTTTCCAGCGGCCAGTTTGACGAAAACCACCGAACGGCGAGATCAGTGGCGTGCAGGCAGATCGAAAATGATAAACTGAAATTTGTGAAAATTCGATATCTCGGAGAATATCTGTCGGATCATATTGGTATTTCGCGTGCTAGATTATATTTCCAATATCGATATTACCAGAAGATGATCGACTTCCCGTGGGATCACGGGGTTGTTTTTTCAACCCTTGACTTTGAAAATTTTATATCTCGGAAACTATTCTTCGGAACACATACAGATTTCGCATATGAGTTCATTATATGGATACTAAAATCCACTGAAAAAATGGTCGATTTCCCGTGAGATTAGGGAGGTTGTTTTTTCAACCCTTAACTTTGAATAATTTATATCTCGGAAACTATTCTTCGGAACACATAAAGATTTCGCATGTGGGTTTATTATTTCGATACTAAAATCCACTGAAAAAATTATCGACTTCCCGTGGGATCACGGGGTTGTTTTTTCAAACCTTAACTTTGAAAAATTTATATCTCGGAAACTATTCTTCGGAACACATACAGATTTCGCATGTGGGTTCATTATATGGATACTAAAAATCCATTGAAAAAATTATCGACTTCCCGTGGGATCACGGGGTTGTTTTTTCAACCCTTAACTTTGAAAAATTTATATCTCGGAAACTATTCTTCGGAACACATAGAGATTTAGCATGTGGGTTTATTATATGGATATTAAAATCCACTGAAAAAATTATCGACTTCCCGTGCTATCACTGGGTTATTTTTCAACCCTTAACTTTGAAAAATTTATATCTTGAAAACTATTCTTAGGAAGACATACAGATTTTGCATGTGGGTTTATTATTTCGATACTAGTATCCACTGGAAAAATTATAGACTTCTCGTAGGATCACGGGGTTGTTTTTTCAACCCTTAACTTTGAAAATTTTACATCCCGGAAAATATTCTTCGGAACACATACAGATTTCGCATGTGGGTTTATTATATCGATACTAATATCCACTGAAAAAATGATCGACTTCTCCTGATATCACGGGGTTATTTTTCAACTTTTAACTTTGAAAATTTTACATCTCGGAAAATATTCTTCGGAACACATACATATTTTGCATGTGGGCATTGATTGAAGTACAGTAGAATCCGTTTATTATGACGCCGGCTATACTGACCAATCGCTTATAATGACGCAAATGCAGTGTTTGGTTTCATTCAAAACTCCTCACAATAGGGTCCGGATTTAATGACTTCGCTTATAATGACATATCGCTTACAATGACATGATTTCAGATACAACAACATGATTTTTCGAAAATTTTTCCGATTATAGTGACCGCTCGATCGTTTTCTCAAGCCACCCTCCCTTTTTAATGCGATGAGGTTTGATACGATACGAGACATACGCGTGCCGACATGCTTTTTAGTATAATCCAGTTCCTTGAAGAGATTATTGGTGTTTTGTGGACAAAATGACATCCATTGAGGCCATTTCTGAGTTGTACAATGGTGTAAGAAGCTATTATTTCAAGTCGAAAAAAAAAACAAACGCAAACTAAAGTTCTTTATATTTAGTTTTTTTTTGTAAGAGAAGCAATTTTTTTATTTTTTCAATAAATTAAAATCTGAATTTGTCGTTCTTTTCTTAAACTGAATCCAAGAAGAATACCATCAATTTTGATGAAATTCTGCTTTATGTGACTTCCGGTTATCATGACGTATTTTTTATTTCCCCTCGATGTCATTATAAGCGGATTCTACTGTATTTCAATCAACGATGTGGGTTTATTATTTCTTATTTCGGTACTAATACCTAATGAAAAAATGATCGACTTCTCGTGGGATCACGGGGTTGTTTTTTCAACCCGTAACTTTGAAAAATTTATATCCCGAAATTAATTTATATAAAGTATATACAGGGTGTACCAAGTTCGACGGCCTATTAGGTGTTTCTGGAGAAGTGGACCTATTTGAAATCTGAAAATTGGGATTATATTATTGTTTGGCATTATCTACCGATCTAAAATATTCTTGGTCCCTGACCACTTTCAGTTATACAGGGAGTGAAAAAAAAATTTCAAAAATTTTTCTGTTTTTCTGTATTCGAATTTGATAGAGTATACAATTCAGAGTACATTCGTACTCAAATCGTTGAATTCGTCGAAATACTTTCGGAAATATCGAGAAAAAACTGCCTTTATGCTGCCTTTATGAATTTCTCAGTACTGAATTCTGAATGCACATAAAAAATACTTCAAATTTGCTCATTCAAACTACCAATATTAACTGAGATAGTTATTGAGTAAAATATAAACAATCTCAAACACTCCTCTTTTTTCCAGAAATCTCTGCAGGTGCTCAACATCTCGAACAACAGAATCGAGTCCCTCTCTTGCTTGCTACCCTTGAGGCACCTCAGATCTTTGTGCGCCTCTGACAACAGGCTGAAGGACGTAGACGAAATTTGCGAGCTGATCAAGTCCTGGTTTTACCTCAGGGAAGCCTGGTTCCAAGGGAATCCGATCAGTAAGAGGCACAGATACCGCGAAGACCTGATAGCTGCTTCCTATTGTCTTGGTGAGTGGTTTTCTTGGGTTGCGTTCATAAACTTACTCAGAGTAAGCTCCCCTTACTCTGAAGCGTTCACAAACTTGCTTTGTCTTCCTCGGAGTATACTCTGTGAGCGTTCATAAACTTCCTCTGAGTAAGCTCTGCATACTCTGCTATTTGGGAGAGTAAACACATACTCTGACAGTTGTGACGTACGATTTTCATTCTGTCCTGCTCCCGCGTACTTTTTGAAACTTGAATATTATTCAAATAAGTATTTATTTCTGGTTTTGTTTCATTTCAATAACGAAATACGAAACAATTAATTTTTCAAGTGAAACAACTATTCTGTGAAATAAAGAAATATTGGAAAGAATTACTTTAATGATTGATAAATTTAATGAAATTGCTAGCAGTGAATTAACGAAGCTCAAAGTGAACTTTACCAAGAGATAATGGTAAAAAAAATGAGTTTTTCCCTGTATTGCAGAACTTAGAGTGGTCCGTTCAAGTTCAAATAAATCGAGACATGAAAAGTCCCATAATAACTGTTTTTTGTACCTGATTTGGAATCTACGTTGATATTTTGTTATATTCGAGAGTTTAGATCTGTCAAGATTCATTCATATTTTGCTTTATCTTTCGCATACAATATTTTTTTAACTTCTTCTTGTTAGCTTCCTCAAATGAAACTATTTTTTGTTACGAAGTATTTAATTTTTTTCTGGCGTAGAGTCAATAAAACAACAAAACATGTAATAACATTTTTAATTTTCTGCTTGCAAGAGAAGATTATAGACAATAATATCCTTTTTCATTCTTCCTGTCTCATTAAAAGTAATTCAAAGTCCTGAGAACATTTATCAGTTCACAATCATCAAAAAACACGTTTGTGCTCTGCTTTTCAAATAAAAGAAAAATTGACTATACTGCGAAGACATAACTGAAAATGTACGACTAGAGAGAATTTTTTTCTTAAACTTCTATTATTCATTCATGATAGCAACAATTCAATATAAAAATGATAAATAAAAAATGTATATGATGCAAAAGTATTATTCATAACCTATACACATGTTTGAATTCTGAATGACATTTGTCAGAGTAAGTTTGTGAACGACGAGTGTGGAGTAAAGACTGAAGTATACTTCTGATCATATGGCCATACTCTTACTCTACTCTCTGAGTAAGTTTGTGAACGCTGCCTTTGGAGTTAGAACCAATTCGTACGATTTTCAGATCTTTTTTTTAAAGGGGAATGTCCAGGGTTATTAATGACCTCTCACTTTTGAGTGCCAGCATAAATGCATAAAGGTCACTGTCTTAACCACAAAAGTTCTAAAAAAAAACAAATGCAAAATGTACTGCGATATATACAGGGTGTTTCATTGGTAAATGAACATACGGTAACCTGAGCTAGAGCTACCCTAGGCGAGTTCAAAAATCCCTATATGATAGGTCTAATCAATTTTGTATTGTAACCGAGATACAGGCTGGTCCATGTATTCACCGAAAATTTCAATATCTCATAACTTTTGAACCAACCAGTATATTCAGTTGATACTCGGAACGTATGATAAACTGCCACAAGTCGATCGATTTAATTTAAATTATCCAAAAATTCCAGGTCCGTATTCGAAAAATTTGGGACTTCTTCCAAGCTGAGATTCACTCTGTATTGAAAATTTGGAATTTGTTTGAGATATTTGAAAAGGGCAGAAAATTTTCTATGGGGTCTGATAGTTTTTATTGTCCCTCACGTGATTTTGCTTGAAGAAAGCTTCAGGAAAAGGTCCAATTGAATATTGGAATTCCAATAATTCCGTAAAAAACTTGTTCATTGCAATCAAATTTAGCCCGAACTGATGAAAAATTTGCATTTTTCAATACTCTACTAGATTAAAAAAAAAATTTATGTATTGTATCCTACAAGAGTTGTTTCGAGTAGAGTACCAAGATTTCTACAAAATAAATTTTCAATATGAGGAATTCGCATGAATGTGCTGAAGAAAGTCCGCATGAGATCAGGCATACGATATCCAAATACAAATTTTCAACAAACCTGTGGTGGGGCTTTTATAAAAATGGTCCTACCAATACGGCTTACGGGTGATTTTCACTTAGATTTCCTTTAAACTCATCTTTCTGTATTACTCGAAGTTACACACATTGCAGGATTGCATTTTCAGTATGATGGAGCTCCGCCCTATTTCAGAGAGATATTCAGATATTTCTGAGACCATTACTTTCCAAATCTGTGAATAGGCAGAGGTGGACTGCAATCCTGGTCCTCTAGATCACCAGATTTCAATCCTGTAGATCATTTCATTTGAGATGTTCGGGATATTCACCTGAAAAAAGAAGTGAGGAGATATCGAAGTCGCCTGTAATAAAATACGTAAAAATCCAGACATGATCAAAAAAGTATCGGACATATTTTGAAGCGGAGAAGTATGTGTATTCAGAAAAATGGGTTACTTTCGAAAACCTTCTGTAAATCACGTGTTCATCGTTGTTGAGTTCAAATAAATATTTCTCAATCAATAATGTTCTTCTGAAAATACATTGAAATGATTCCTCAGAATATTATGAAAAACGAATGTGGAATAAGTGGGACGAAAAAATTCAATCTGATCAAAATGTACGATTTTTCTGAGAATTTAGTGGATTTCCAATATTCAATTGAATCTTTCCCTGAAACTTTCTTCGGTCAAAATCACCTGCGAGACAATTAAATCTATCGAATTTCAAAGAAAATTTTCTGCTCTTTTCAAATATCCGAATCAAATCCCAAAATTTTAATATACGGGGTGTTGAATCTCAGTTTGGAAGATGTCCCATATTTTTCAAATACGGACTTGGAATTTTTCAAGAATTTAAATGTACCTAAATCGATCGACCTGAGATCGATCGAGATATGATACGTTCCAAGTGTCAACTGAATATACCGGTTGGTTCAAAAGATATTAGCAATTGAAAATTATGGTGAATACATGATATATATTTCAAATATATATACTTATTAAGATTATCTCTGGCAGTTTTCTAAAAATATAGATATTTTCATTAAATCTAAGGCAGCTGTGGAATGTCACACGAGAACGATGCGTTTTTTTATATCAAAGAAATTGTGGAATGAAACACCTGATATTTATAATTTATATTATTTATTTATTACCTGAAAAGGAAATTAGGTTTTCAAATGACCCCCATTTATTTCTAGACAAAGTCGATATCTTTTTTTAAAAGTTTTTGAGGATTTTCCTTACCATTTGTGGAATATATTGAGGATGTCAATTTCTTCTTCTATTCTGAATTTAAGCCTTCAATATTTTGCGAACGGGCCATATACACTTTATATTTCAAATATCCCTATAAAAAAGTGTGCAATGATGTTAAGTAGGGACTATCAGGAGGCCATATAGAATGGATCTTTCGATATAAAAAAATCACAGCATTCTCGAGTGGCGATCTACAACTGCCTTAGATTTAGACAAAAGAACCTATAATTTGCATAAACTACCATAAAGACACCTCAATAAAGTATATACAGGGTGTAACCAAGTTCGACGGCCTATTAGGCGTTTCTGGAGAACTAGACTTATTTGAAATCTGAAAATTGGGATTATGATATTGTTTGACCTTATCTACCGAGCTAAAATATTCCTGGAGCCTGACCACTTTCAGTTATACAGGAAGCGAAAAAAAAATTTTCAAATTTTTTTTTTCTGTTTTTTTTCTTTTTGAATTTGACAGAGTATGCAATTCTGAATACATTCGTACTCAAATCGTTGCATTCGTCGAAATACTTTCAAAAATATCGAGAAAAACCTGAAGAAAAAGAGAGAAAAGAGTATTCGGTATTATGTTTGTTATTCCTGATCTAGATACCTTAAGCACAAACCGTTTTCACATTTTTGAAGTCGAAGAATGTGGAAATATTGTACATTTCTAGAATTTTGAAAAACTCATCACAAGGTGTTCCAAATGTTGGGTCAAAAATTGGGATCAAGATTGGCCCATAACTTTCGTTTTTCAAATTAGAACCCTATTTTTTTATGATTGCGTTGGATTGTAAAAAGAAAAATGATGACAATGTTTCAACATGTTGATGCTCCTAAAATAGATAATTCTTGAGTTATTCTATGACCAAGGTCATAGTTGATATGAAATGAATTTGACGCTACGTACCACATAAAATCAGAAAATCCTAAATAACTCAAGAATTATCAATTTTAGGAGCATTAAAATGTTAGAACACTATCATCATTTTTCTTCATACAATCCAACGCAATCATAAAAAAATAGGGTTCTAATTTGAAAAACGAAAGTTATGGACCAATCTTGATCCCAATTTTTGATCCAACATTTGGAACCGAATACTCTTTTCTCTCTTTTTCTTCAGGTTTTTCTCGATATTTTTGAAAGTATTTCGACGAATGCAACGATTTGAGTACGAATGTATTCAGAATTGCATACTCTGTCAAATTCAAAAAGAAAAAAACAGAAAAAAAAAATTTTGAAAATTTTTTTTTTCGCTCCCTGTATAACCGAAAGTGGTCAGGCTCCAAGAATATGTTAGCTCGGTAGATAATGTCAAACAATATCATAATCCCAATTTTCAGATTTCAAATAAGTCTAGTTCTCCAGAAACGCTTAATAGGCCGTCGAACTTGGTACACCCTGTATATTTGAAATCAGAAGGAAGAGCTCTACCGATTAGGAAAATAAAATACAGGGTGTGCCATTTCGAAATCAACACTTCACATAGAATTTTTAGGTTGACGATGCCTTTATCCATTTCTTAGTACTGAATTCTGAATGCCCATAAAAAATACTACAAATTTGCACATTTGTACGACCAATAATACCTGAGATAGTTATTGAGTAAAATATAAACAATCACCCTGTATTTTCTACACTAATTGAATCATAGCTTATTTCTTAGAATACTTAAATGAAAGACTTAAAAACTTAAAACTTTATGAATAAGCTTTGTTAACAAATTACTCTATCAATATTCCATTAATCTTTTCAGAATTTCTAGATGATAAAGCCGTTTCACCCTCTACAAGGAATTTCATCAAATGTTTCGAGAACGAGAAATTGAAAAAATCCAGTAGGCCCTCTATCAATTTAGCAGATGCCGTTCCAAGTGAGATTATATAATGTTTAACTCGCTCCTTCAATGATTAAATTTACGGAAAATTTCAGGTTTACCAAACAACTATCCACCCCCATTGAAAAAAGCAGTTTCAGCTTCTTTGATACAGAGCCGATTGCACATCCTTGGTCCTTTGGAGGTTCCTGTCAAGAAAAGTAAGTGGAAAACTTCAATATTTGAATCTCGAAGCAAACAAAGTTCAATAGTTATTTAAGATATGAGTGTTAAAAGTGAGGTTTTATTTTGTGAGTGAAAAAGTTCGTGAAATGAGTGGAGCGAATTGAACAATTTCACGAACAAAATAAAATCACTTTTGACACAAATACCATACAATGTTTTTTGTACAACTGCCCTATTTTGACAATGAAATGAGCGGATTTGCAATGTCAATAAACTTCAAAATGCATTTTAATATTCAAAAAGTCAAAAGGATGTTGTGAATCACAAACGTTGCCAACGTTATGGTTACTAACAAATGAGAAAAGACACAGTCATTTGAATTTCGTTCCTGTTCAATTTTCGTCTTCGGTTTTTAACTGCTTGATATGTTTGTCGAGAGCCTAATTATTAATAAAAGTGGCGATTTGGTTGTTCCCCTGGATATTGAAGAGTCTGCAAGAAGAGCAAATCTGGAACTCCTACCTAAAAAATCTGTTCAGCAGTACGATATTGCATATAACAATTTCCTGGCCTGGTGTAAATTGAAAAATGTAGAAGGGAACTTCAGTGAAACTGTTTTCCTGACCTTCTTAGAAGAAAAATCAAAAATATGGAAATCATCAACTTTGTGGAGCAAATTCTCAATGATAAAGTCAAGCGCCCTTGTTAAAAAAGGTGTGGATGTTAGTAAATATTTTGAGGTAATAGCATATTTAAAACGGAAAAGTGAAGGATATCGTCCCAATAAATCGAAAATTCTCACTCGTGAACCAGTTGAAAAGGGGACACCAGATGAGAAATACTTGATGATTGAGGTTGCAACTGTTTTGGCATAATTTGGTGCCTGTCGCCGTGGAGAATTGAGTAATTTACCAGTGGAAGACATCGAAATAACAAATAAATCAATGGTTATACAACTTCCAAATACAGAAACGAAAGTCAGTCGTTCTTTCAGTATTATTGGGAAATATGTAGATTATTTTCATAAGTACTTTGCACTGCGCCCTTCTGTCATCAAACATCGTCGTTTTTTCCTGAAGTACATGAATAATAAATACACTGCCAATCCAGTTGGTATTAATACATTTGGAAAAATTCCATCTATTGTTGCCGAATTCCTCAATGTGCCATAACCAAGGCAATATATAGGACACTGTTTTCGAAGATCCTCCGCTTCATTTCTAGCAGAATCAGGAGCAAATATTATGGATATAAAAAAACATGGTGGATGGAAGTCTACGACGGTAGCCGAGGGCTTTCATTCCATTGCATATAGAAATGTCATTGCTGAAAAATTCTCCCAACCTCAACAGATTTTGAATCATCATCATCCAATATCGTACTTCCAGTTTCTACAAGTACTGATAGAGCTGAGGATTCTAATAATGTGTTGCGAAGCTCCCTAACGTACAGAGCATTAATGTTGGTAATTGTTCTAGTTTTACGATTAATATAAGTGTTCATAAGTAATGATTGTTAAATATTGATAATAAAAATTTGCAATTGTTGAATTTTTCTCATTTGATTCCATCATAAGAAAATGGAGTACTAAAAATATTTTTAACACTAATGTTAAGAATATTTTTAACACTCTTTCACGTGAATGATCAATTTTAACATTGTTTGCTGTCATTGAAAGTGTCACTTTTAATGGCAGTTGTACAAAAAATAATGGTATATGATGGGTATATGATGAGAGAATCCAACTTTGATCATGTATACAGAGTAGAAGGATCCTGCAGAGTTCGAATTCGGAAATTAAAGTTGTAAAAATGCTCTTCTTTCACAGCTACTCAGATCACAAGCAGCAAACCTCGGTTGAAGAAGAAACCTTCACAGGTGCAAGCAAACAAAGAAAAATTGGACCATTTCGCTGATTCCTTTTCTTACGCAATCAGGCCTTCCACATGGAAATGACGATATTCAAATGTATCATGCAAAATAAAATCGCATATAAATATTATGTTCATTTTTTTTATTTCAGATTGCTTTCGGAATCAAAAGGGGAGTGAATCAAAGAACTTATTTCAAAAGCTTTTATATTTAACACACAAATTAGACTACCTGTACAAATCAGTTCAATTAAATTCATTCAACAATGTGACTTTTACACTGGACCAATTGGTTACCTCTATCTGTTGCAGTTACAAAAACCCTTCAAAATAATTCGAATCATTGTGTTGATGCTGTAATCATAATAAGTTTTGATATGCTTCGTGGGAGTTTTTTGCAGCAATAGAGTAGGCTGAGCAAATGTGGCTTCTCCAGGATTAAAAAAAGGTATACAGCTGATTAATTCATCCAAAAAAGTTTGGTTTTGGAGGAACTTCATTTGCATTTTTTTGCGAATTGGTCGGAAGAATAAAAATAGGATACATTTACATCTTGGACAGTACCTTTCGATATTCATCTACGATACTAACACAAATGTCTGGCCTGCTATACAACGTGACTTAAATGATTCTCAATCACTACTGGTGTTCTTGTTTGAAAAATTGAGCTGAATACCCTCAATGACATGCTTGATAGAAATTTTTCAGTACAGTATATTCATGAAAAATTCAACGAGGAATTTCTATGTTGCTGAGATGTTTTTGGCAGTGAAAAACTATTTAGAATTGAAAGATACGACTCCTCGACAGCTATCAATTTTCCAAACAATAATTAGTTCCTCTCACGAGTTGAATTCGCTATTTAGGAAAGTTTCTGGTATTGATTGGATTTTTTTCTTGGTAGTCTTTATATCAGCCTTTTCGAAAATCGTGAAGTGAATCCACACGTATGTAGGTGGGTTTTCGTGTTCCAGAAAAATATTTCGGGCATCATTCATATTTACAATGGATGTGGACACTGCCAATGGACGATTCTAACTTTGTTTTATAGGATTCTCACTTAATCGTTCAAGGTAAATGTCCCAGTTATCGACAGAGTTTCAATTTTGAGTTATTTTCTGTGTAATGAGAAAAAAACGATCTAATAACAATTTTTAACTTTTTGATTCATATTCGAAATGAATAGCAATTTCTACTTACACTTTCTACCCAAATAAACTGCTTTATCCTTTTACTTGCCCAATAAATTGTTCACTAAATTCTTATACTTTGAATACAATAATATATTCTAAAACAAGTTGCAGAATGAGCTCCTATTCATGAGTGTTGAAATTGCCTTCTGCAACGAGTATTAGACGATATTTTCTCTATTTCAGTCAAGTTTTATGAAGGACTCTCGAACTTCATATAAAAATTCAGATTAGTGACTTTAGTATTGTATCTTGACAGTTGGTGTGATTTACGAAAATTGACAGATTACGAAATTTGAATCGATTTAATTTGAGAATTGATAGGATCGGAGGTCAGTACTGACAACCAAAAAACGAAAAATATAACTGAAAACAATGCTGTAATGAATTTCATTACAGCACTACTTTTAGTACTGTAATGAACTCATTACGATACTGAAATAGAGAAATGGTTTTTTTGATTTTGCATCGTCAAATTAGGATGTGTATGCGAAAAAAAGGGTCAATTATTGACAGGAGAGTCGATAAATGGGACTTGGATGATTCTTCTTCGTCTAAGTTCATGGTGAATTTGGATTTTCGTTCGAAAACGAAATGATTATCAAAAAAGACTTCACTCGTTGTTGAATCGTTCATATTTGTAATAATTAAACTTGCTTGGTTTCTTATCCGATTGTATCGAATATATATTTTGTCAACGTGCATCACTTACTGCTTACATTCTTCTAGTTCACTAGCCACAGTTCCGAACTATTTTATACAATTAATGTATACATATTTTCGAAATTTTTGCACAAAGAAAGTTTTAAGATTTAATAACTTTGGTAAAATTTCTCAGGGTGTTTTGATTTTAGCAGACAGTTTTTGTTTTAGGAGTTCGCAAATTATCATTGTTTATTTATTTTATTCCTTTACATTGGTTTTGTCCGTTTTTGATTGCAAACCTTTATCGATTCTGAATAATTGGTTGATAAAAATTGTGGAAATTTCATTTTTTCTTCTTTCTTTGTTAATAAGAACAATTTCCAGACTATTATACCTTTGAACATGGAGTTCTGAATTGAATGATTGAGAAAAAAATAATGAATTTTGGTAAGTATTTGTGAGTTTCAATTTTATTGCTGAAATTTCTAAAAACACGTGATCAAAATAAATAAAATTTGAGATTCAACATGAGGTTTTCCTCTTCTTCATTACGATTTTTCTATTTTTTTCAAGCTTGTTTTGCTTCGAATATGAATTTTGGGATGCATTTGATTCATTTTGAGTGCTCTGTATAATTTTGAAGCGAGAAGGGGTGATAAATTTTTGAATTTCGTTGTTGCAATGCGCTGTTTCCTTCATTTCTTAGTTGACAGAAGTTAAGTTAATTTCTTCAGCCACGGGCGTAGCCAGAGGGGCATTTCAGGGTTCAGTCTCATCGAAAAAATTCACATTTCTAAATTTTTTTTTAATGATGAAATAAAAATTCAATTTTTTGTCTTGTTCTTTTCGAATTCACTCTTCCCCTGCAACTTTCCTGGCTTCGCCCATTCATTCGAATATTTCCACGAAAAAGAGAGAATTTAGTGAACTAATCCAAGAATTTTTTTAGTATATCCATTTTCAATAATTCAAAGTTGAAAAAGTACATTTTTCTGATTGAAAAAAGTAATTTCACAAATTTGAGTAGTCAACCTGACTCAATGAAAACTTTCAAACCGATTTAGTTAACTAAGCAAGGTCTCTCTTTCTTAATTAATTTGGAATAATTTTAAGTGAATTATCATATTTTTCTCAATGAAAAATTAACAAAGAATAAATTCACGTGAAAATATCAACCATAATGATCAAAAAGTTCTGATGTTATATAGAAAAAAAATGAGACTAAATTCAGGAACAATTTCAGATGGGGATATTTTTCAAAATTTCCGAAACTTCTGCAACACCCTTTTGTTTTTTGAAGTAACAACATTTTGATCGAGTTCCTCGATCAACTCTAAGGTCTCCAAGCATTCTCCTCAAGAAGAGCACTCATACGAATGATGACAATACACTCCTGAACAAAAAAAGTGGACAGAATTTTTTTTCACCAAATTCATTTCGAAATAACTTTTTGAGGTATGCATCGATTTTGATCATTTTTGTTGTCTATTTGTAGCCTATTTTTTCTAATTCATCACCTGATGTCGGGTCTGCTGGAATTTCGATTGAATTCGATGTTATACAGGATAGAAGTGAAAGTTGCAATTTGGTCAAAAATTCTGAACACTCTTTGGAGGTGATTAGTGACGCGATGATGTATCTTTAAATGAGTTTTCGAAGCTTGATCTTCTCTCAACATTCTCTTGTTTAATTCGCGTTAGTAGGTTCTTCCTTAAAGGGAATACGATCTATCAAAGGAAACTTTGATATCAACAACAACACATTGGGAATATACTGACACTTGCGGATTCAAACGATTTTACGAAGAATTAGTTAGTTTATACTGGTTTTAAATGGACTCAAGTGTACCATTCAGAGGGTTTATCAGACCGTTCGAGCCATTTGACGCTAGATTTCTTGAGTTTTAGCAGGTGTTGATTCGAAAAAGTCGGTAATCATGATGAAGTATTAACTTGAGAGTTCCTAGGTCTACTAGGGGAAAGATATCGAGTGTGACCCTTTCTTAACAAAATGTTTTTTGATTTACGTCAGTATCTCCTTTGAAAAAAGATACACATTTTCAAAAAAAGTGTTGCATGTTTTCAATTTTTATAACAATTTAAAACATAAACAAACATCTGAAAATCAATAGCGTGTATTTCCACCTCGCTTTCTCATCACTTCTACCATACGACGTGGCATACTTTCAATGCATTTACTAATTGCTTCTGGGGGAAGCAACAATTTCTGTTGATGCAGAACAATGCTAGGTCTCATGTTACACGGGTTGTGACAGAATACTTTGAAGAGGCGAATATTCAACGATGTGGCCGGATTTGAATCCAATTGAAAATGTATGGGATATGCTAGGTAGACGTGTTCGAAATCGGTAGCCCAGCACCTTACCCGATTCACGAACAGCCCTTCTTGAAGAACGGGAAAATATTCCTCCAGAAGCAATTCGGAAATGCATTGAAAGTATGCCACGTCGTATGGAAGAAACGATGAAAAAACGCAATTAATTTTGAGATGTTTGTGTATGTTTACTAGTCGAAAAGGTGTTGTAATGTTTTAAATTGTTATAAAAATTGAAAAAATTCAACACTTTCTTTGAAAATGTGTATCTTTTTTTTTAAAGCAGATACTGACGTAAATCAAAAAACATTTAGTTAAGAAAGGGTCACACTTCAAATTAATCCTGAATGATATCAAATTTTCCGCCTAAAATTCACCACAGGGTGTTCAGAAATGAAGGGTATAAAACAAGGTTTTGTTTCACCCTGTATAACGGATGAACTACAGGTATTTTCGCAAAGTAAATTCGAGGTTAATATAACAATACCCAATACTATACCTGGTGAAAATTTCTACAGAATCGGAGAACCACAAAAAAAGATACAGGGTGTTGAATTTGACAAATATTCTGCCTGTCCGGAATTTATTGACAGGGAGTGTACGTAGATCAACACTGAGTTGCAGGAACGTGAATTAAAATTTAATGCCGCCTTAATTCTCCCTTAAACGGAATATCCATAAACGGTAGCCATGGATTCTCCGTTCCATGGAGAATTGAGGCAGCATTAAATTTTTGAAACATAGATGAATTCAAAATAGTAATCATCGAAATGAATACCATTTTCAATTCCCAGGCTCAGAGATCTTTCATCATGAGGTTGGAGAAATGATATTAGATTTTGTCACTGAGATGAGAGATATACCGGTTTCAGCCTTGTTGTGCCTCATCAGTATCCCGTACATCTCAGGACAAAATCTTCATAAAAACTTCGAAATTTGAAGCAATTGGTTGTGAAGTAATGAGTAAAATATTACATAGTACTAAGGTGGTGACATCCAATTGCGTCAAAATGAAGTTTCACATCTCCAATCAAATGCAAAAAAAGAAATCTGTACTTCCTCTTTCATTGAATGAGATTTTAGCAGTGGCTCTATTCAGGGCCCGCTTGCTAGTTTCTCAAAGTGATGGAAAACGCCCAATTTTTTTGTGACTGTGATGCCAGATGTTTTTAAGAAAAAAAAAGGCAAAGAATTTTCTTTTTCTTGAAAGAATTGAATTTAATGGACGTTCCTGCAACTCAGGGTAAATGTGCTACAAATAGAGGACAGGATGATCAAATCGATGCACACTTCAAACAGTTATTCCAAAATGAATTAGGTGAATATTTTGTGTTTTGTCCAGGAGTGTAGCTTGAGAAAACTTTTCAATAATATCCATGTCTTCGCTCTGCCAGACACCAAGCCTCGCGGATTTCATAAAAATGAAAAGTAGGCGTATCAGAAAAATATATAAGTTCAAGTGCAGCTCGACACCGAAGTTACGTCAGAATTGCCTCATGCTCTTCGACATATTGACTAGTGTATAAAATATTGATTGACTTTAGGAGTCGCACTCCCTGACGTTCTTATCCCTGTCTCCTACCAGCCTCAGGTGGTAGTCTGCGTTGATGACGATGTCAGCCACGCATCCCTTGATGCCTGTTCTGTAGATGGTGCGGAGGAGGATTGAGTGAGGCATGCCTCCGACGAAGAGGCCTTCTTCGTCTGGCGAAGGAGGTCGGGGACGTCTCCAGACTGCTACTGCTTGGTGCGTGACTGCTGGACCGTTGTCTACTATCAGGAGACCAGTGCCTCCGTCTCTGCGCAATGGACAAAATTGTTAGAAAGAGTCTTGTAACATAGGTCGACATGATTTTTGAAACAAAGTAGATATTCATTTAAAAAAAATCCCATTTAATAATAGAGAAAATATTCTTGAAGCTGTAATAAATGGGGAAATTGGTAATTTCCTCACTTAACAATTCAATACTGAAACCTCTTAATACTACACTGTATCCGAGGAATGCATATCGGGTCCACAGCTACGTTATCATCATTCAATCATAGATATTGTCAGAATGACAATTCTCGTAATATGTCTTAGTTTTTGGTACTGAAAAATATTCTGTTTTCTTGTGTTATAAAATGTTTGGTTTATCTATGGGAGATGATTTCTTTTCATTGGGGTCCCGTAGAGGTCTTCAAACATCTGAAGTGCCGAAAAATCATCACCTGGAACCCTCACGACCAGAGAGCAACAATTTGTGGATTTTGAATTTGAATATCGAAGGAATTTCGAAAGACAAGCGTGATTACGTCTCCAAATTAGCTGATGAACATGGTATCAAAGAGATTCTTCTGCAAGAAACCCACACGACAACAGAAAAAAAAAATCCTCGTGAAAGAGGACAGTTGAAAGGTTATGTATTAATTGATTTTTTACAAGTTTAGCTTGTTATATTGAAAAATTATCAGTTTCGTAACTTTCAACAGATTCGGAAAGGGGAAATTGATGGAGTTTTTTTTTTCAAATTTTGTGACATTTCTGTCATAAATATTCATAAACCTTCGAACATTATTTGGCCAAGAAATCTTAATGTTGATGTTTTTTAAAGTAGCAAATGCATTTCCAAAATGCATTCGATTTATTCTGAATAATTGGTTTCTTTTCTGCTTTTGTCTTTTTTCATTTCAGATTAAGAATTACGAGTCGTTTTGGGAAGAATCTGTGTATCCGAGCCCATCGACGGATAACATGAAGATGATCTCACTGATGTCTTTCAAGATTTTCCTGATATTTGATATTTTATGTTATTTTGTTTACGGGGAGGCAAGTTTTTTCGGCTGAGGTTTTTTCCCCTGGCTGTATAGTATCGTATGATACTAGTGTTGATAGTATCGTATGATTCTATAGTATCATACAAAAAATGTTATGATACCCCGTTCTTTTTTTACCTCAGCTAAGGTACTTTTTGTTTCAACATTTATTGCATTATTTATTATTTAGCTCTCTTTTTCATAAGAATATATATATATATATATATATATATATTCAATCATCACGCATAAAAATAAATCCGGTCACAGCCCAGTTGTCTATTTAACTACGAGACGCGAAGAAATCAAACTGTGACAAAAATGAAATGTTGACCCTGTCAGCATGAACATTCGAAAACGGTCGTTTTCGAATGGTTTATTATAAATAAAAATTGGGGATTTATTAAAGTTCATGATCTTCAAGCTCATGAAAACTAACACTTTCACATTTAAGAAAAACATACGACGGTATTATTTATGATTATGGGTCAAAAAGGGTATTTAGAACCGTGGAACTTGAAAAGACCAACTGGCATCTTTTTCGGATGCTCCCACAAAGACGAAGAATCTTTAAAAAAAGGAATCTTATTGGTCAATAGGAGGCTGGAAGGAGGCAATCTTTGAATAAGTTACCGACCAAAAGGTGGAGAAAAATATTCACAATCGGTGTTACAATTATCGAAATTAGTCAGTATTGTTCGGAGATTAGAACAGGAAAGGTTCTTCAACGTGCTCACGGGTAGTGACCGCGGAGTTCGGCTTGCTCGGTTTATTTTTGGGTGTGAAATAGGAAGTTTCACAATTAGTTTTTAAGTCTCAAGCGGAGACTTGTAGATTTCTTGAGAGTAATAGGTAAAGTGTTAGGATTAAACCGAAATATCTACAAAAAAACACGTGTGGCACTCGAGGACTGCCGCGGTAAAGCTATTGCATAGCATCTAGTCAAAAATAAGAGGAAAATATTGTTGATTTAAAATATTTTTGTTTCATTTATCTTACAATACATGTAGGTTATTCAGGAATGTTTATCATTGAAACTTTAGGTTTATGGTGAATGAAATAAGAAACATAAGTTTGGGACTTAATGTCTTCTAAATATCTGGAATATACCGCGTCAATGGTGGTCCCATATTTTGTTGTGGATTCTTTTGGATCATTTTTAACTTCAATTCTTCCGAAAGAAAAGTTGTCAACCGCTCTGATTTTTTATCAGCGAAGTTAATGTTGAAATCGCCAGCCACGTTAAGTGGAAATTTATTACCATTTGTACCAAGTATTTTCGACCCTTCTTCAGTGTACTCCAGAAAAGTGCGATGAATTGAATGCTCTACCTCGTCCAATTTTGGATTCGGAGAAATTGAAATTGCCACCATAACTATGTGTTGGCAATTTCTACGTTTGCATGAGCATGCACAAATATCTCCAACAAATGAGCGTCTAACATTAACATCGCTAACGTCTTCAATATTTATTTCAATATTCGCGCGGAGTCATAACACACTGCGCAAAAAAATTAACGCACATTCTGAAAATCTTAGTTTTAATGAAATTTAACTCTACATTGACTTTATAACTTATTTTTTTTGTTCTCTAGGGAAGGTTTTGAACGAAATAAGACACAGTAAATGGAAGAAAAATTCAGGATTTCACCGAATCTTATGTGAAAAAACAGAAATGAATTACTGATAAGTAATTTAATACTTGGTATTTCTACCCCTTGCATTAATTACAGCACGACAACGACGGTTCATACTCAAAATGAGTGATCTTAAAATGTTCTGATCTAATCCTTCCCAGATTTCTCCGAGTTGGATTCCTAAGTCATTAAGAGTAGCTGGATGATTTTCTGAATTTCTCAGCCTTCTATTGAGGTTGTCCCAGACCTACTCAATCGGATTGAGATCTGGACTTCCATTCCATTCGAGAGACTTCAACCTCTTCAAGGTACTCCTGAACGATGCGCGCACGATGGGGTCTGGCATTATCGTCCATAAAAATGAAATTTTCACCAATGTAAGGGACAAATGGCACTACATGCTCTTCAAGAATGTTCCTTATATACTTATCAGCATTCATAGCTCCATTATCAACGACCACTAGGACTAAGCGAGCAGTCAAAGATATTCCACCCCATACCATAATCGATCCTCCCCCGAAACCAGTAGTATTCAGGAAATTGCACTGAGCATGTGGACGTCTGTATACAAGGGAACATCGACCACAATGGTAGAGGCAGAATCTAGACTCATCTAAGAAGAGAACTCTTTCCCAATCGGCCTCTTCCCAATGGATAAGCTCTCTCGCAAAATCCAAACGCGCCCTTCGATGGGCTGGGGTAAGAGCTGGGCCTCTTGCCGCGACACAAGGCCTTAAATTATATTCTCTGAGACGATTTCTTATTGTCTTGCACCCCATGAGTTTGCTCAAGCTGATTTTGAAGGAGACGAGCGGTTGCAAACCGTTGTCTCAACGAAGAAACTCTCAGGTAACGTTCTTGAATGACAGTTGTTACCCGTGGTCTACCCTGTCCTGGTCTTCGGACATTCAAACCTATCTCCCTGAATCGCTGCAACATTCTGGACACACTTGCATGGGAAACTCCAAACCTTTCTGCAATTCTTGTGTATGTCCACCCTACTTCTCGCAAAACTACCGCTTGGGCACATTCCTCTTGGGTCAAATTGCGTGTTTCGCGGTGCATAGCGATCGAGTGTAGAAAATCAAACGAAAGAAAAACTATTGATCACTAGAATTAATCCAGAACAATTGATTTTAGAATGGAGCCAATACATTCAAAAGCTGATAATATCATCATTTTTTATTCCTGCTAGGAAAAACATCTGTATTGATGAAAAACGTTGAAAGTGGATAACATATGCATGCCTAATTCTGATAAACATAATTATTATTGAGATTACCTGCAGTTGTAGAATAAATTTGAGATTTCCA
>JAVSIQ010000794.1:0-10058 GCA_038502775.1 Hippodamia convergens | reverse complement strand
TTACGTTCTCCTTTGAAAC
Organism: Hippodamia convergens; assembly: GCA_038502775.1. NCBI lineage: Eukaryota > Metazoa > Arthropoda > Insecta > Coleoptera > Coccinellidae > Hippodamia > Hippodamia convergens. The sequence continues at coordinate 10,039 of JAVSIQ010000794.1, read as the reverse complement.
AAACTTGATGCCTCTCTGAATTTCAATGCTCATTTAGATGATTCACGTTTGGAGCATAAAATTCCGAATATTTTTTATCGAAAATCGTCATATCTGGTCGATTGTGAGCTAGCTACACCTTGGCAGTGATCTTGCGATTTTTTTCGTATATGGAATATAGATATTCGCTTTTCTGACTCAACCTCAATAAGCAGGTCTCTATCAAATTCGAGAATGACAAGCCCAATTGTCAAAATGACAGTCAAATAGATGGCGCTGTCGCCATACCGATACAGGCTCAGTATCATCATCGCGTAAACCCGCGATTTACCGCCTTTGAAGTGGTTCACTTTTATCTCCGCTCCGATTTACATAAAAACACTATTACCATTCCGAAAAATGTAACGAATCGTAAATTAACCTATGACAACAAACAAACCGTTGTTTGCGCCCGATGTCCTTCCCATTCTATGCCTCATTCACTTCAAAATCCTTACGTCACTCCTCCCGGTAGTATCATCCGATTAATTTATGTCCGCCCGTTATTTTTATCATTTTCATTTACTATGAAATTCGCAATTATGCCAATCGCAATGACCGAGCCAGACAACACGTTCTCCTCCTCGATTTTTATCCGATATTTACGGGTCTCTCGGAGTGATTAATGAACTGTTTATGCTTGTTGTGTGCCGATATTAGTCGAATGACGGGTAGGTCGAACGTACAGCCCTGCGGCTCTGTGCTCGTCGATTAATCGATGCTCCGGCGTTCATTCACCAACGACGACGGGTGGTTACAAAAAAAGGGAAGAACTTCATTCATCTCTCGGGCTACTATGAAGTGTTTAATCCGAGTTTAATTGAATGTCCGGCTTCGGATTGCCGAGGATCAATCAAGACGTGACGCCGTACGGGTGGGTTCTTATTAACGGGTTTGAGGTTAGGTTAGGTTAGGGATGCTTTCGGTCGGCGTTAGAACACGCCGATAACGTCCAATGTCAAGATCAAAGATTATAGAGTTAGAAAGATAGGAAACGCCCTTACATCTGTTGGTACTAAAATCCGACTACGATTTTTGGCTAGTTTCTTACTTTTGACACCTAGATGCGCTGAAAACATAATTCAGTACAGAAAACTATTTTAATAGGCGAGAAATTCGAATTATACTTTTCATAAATTTCCATTAAAATGAGTATTCTTTGTCGAGCTTTTAGAGAAACATCCTGATCGACAAAACAAAAGCAAGCTCCGTTTTTTGATCAGATTATATTTTCCATCTACACATTGTTTTGAATCAAATGAAATACGTTTTGGATTCTTTATATTTTATTTAAAATGATTGTGTAAAATCAACTACAATACAATAATTACCTATGAAATTGAAAACATTTCAAAAATTTGTTCACATATTTGAGAATTATTATAACAATTTCAAGAACTTATTCATACAGTGAACTCTCGATAAATCGAACATCGATAAATCAAAACAGTTGTTCTGGACCCGATTCATACATATCTATACCCCGTGTATTTTAACCTCAATGAGTCCAGAGGCTCTAGTAGATGAGTCGAACTGCTGGAAGGGTCATCAAGAGAACCACCACCTCTATAAGTCGTTCTTCTGACCACCATTGCCTCTATGAGTGGAAGTTCTTGATCTAATGAATGAGACCGAAGAAAATTCGGTTCGCAAACAAATATCCAGAACAATATATTTTTGCCTCTATCCCTTGACAACACTGAAAATGAAAAACAATGAACAAGACAGTTACATGATACGAGTTTCAAAACTTACATTTCCATTCTCTTTGGTGATGAAAAGAATGCACATTCAAGATTATTCTTTCTATTATTTCTGCAATTAATCACCATGCATTTCGAATGTCGGCCAGTTTTTAACACAAAATTTATAACAGAAAAACACACAAACCAAGATTATGGAGGTGAGCTAGGTGCTACTCTGTAGATTTCGAGTTATTTCAGTGGAAAATACGCGAGAAAATACAATCATCATTCAGCAAAAATATTTATTCGAGTATTTCTTTCAAATTGACAACACCTATTAATAATCTCTATTTGATCTATGCCAAAATGGACCCTTAATTAAATATTTAACCATAACCCGATTACTTTTGAAAAACAGATGTCGCTGACATCACTGTATCGCTTCGTTTCCCATCTTTATATTCTATAATCTTTGGTAAAGATGTTAAATGTTGACGTTTATGTTAACACTGTCCACAGTCATGTTAATGTTGAAGAAAATTTGATTGATCGCTTAAATACGAAGACAAAACACAGTAAACATTATGTTCTTGCTCGGTTTGTTCTGAAGACTTTTCAGTTTAGATCTCTTAAATCTTTCTAATCTCATCAATGTAGGTAAAGCTGTATTGCTGTGCTAATTCTCACAATGAAGGTACACTGTGTCCCATTTCGTTTAAGACTGCACTGTATCTCAGCTATTATTAAAAAAAGATACCCTTTTCGAGACCCTGTATCACTTTTTTGTGAAAATTTCAAAACCACAAAGCGAAATATTCCAACGGCTTTTGTTCCTGAAATACAAGCGGAAAACGAAAATGATCACTTTTGGAAATGTTATCATTTCTCAAACCCTGTAGAAGATAGAAAAAAATTAAACTGCTTATGAAAGATATTTTCGCCTAAAAGTCAGTGGCGTATTCAATTTTTTTAAGAGCACAGTTTTCAAGATGGGCACAAACTGGTGTTTTTTTAAATGGGAAACCCTGTAAATAATAACGTCAAATTTTCGCAATTATTTTTCTAAATGCATCGCAATCTAATCTATAATAAATTTCAGCTTCAAAAATCGGGGAAAATCCGATTTTATGTTTGTTTTTTCAATAGTAGACCGTGAATTCATTCATCACACATGCATTAATTATTTCTTTTTCATTCTTTACATAAACTCGAAAATATTGAGAATATATATCGGTGAAGATTCAACATTGAAAAATTTCAATTGCAAAGAATTAAAATTGAAAAATAATTAAATTTATCAAAAATAAGTTTATATATGTTTTATTCAACGCATGCATAAAAGTTGAACATGCATAAAAAATATCAATATTGATATTATTTTTGTGTTCAACATTTTTTGAGTTTATGTTGAAAGGGTGATATTTTGAGTTAATGTTTGAAATTTGATTAAATAAATAAGTTTGAACGAATAAGTGGCCTACTATAAAAAAACAACATCAAAAAAATGAATTTTTCTTACTTTTGAAGCAAAAAATTTATTATAAGATCAGAAAGAAACGCAGAAAAAAATGCAATAATACCGACGTTAGAAAAGTCAGTGTGTTCTATTCAAAAAAATACCCAGCACTTGCCCAATCTTAGAAACCGCCTCATCAAAAAAAAAATCAAGTACACGGTGGGTAAAATTGGGATATCTGAACTACAACTTTCTAACCGAGTGAGATAGAGAGAAAATGAATCCACATTACGGTCGTCTTTTTGGAGAAACTGATAATGCATCAACTGCATTACCTCCATCTTCTTTTGTTTTCGAGTTATAGGCCAAAATTGAAATTTCGGCGATTTCAACTTTGCCGTTTCTGTTTGTGCTAATAAGTTGAAATGAAAACTATATGCAGGAACTCTTTCACATAAGCAATCCATAGCATATTTTGTTTTTTCTCAAGACGTTTCCTAGCTGAGATATAACATAAAGTTGTGTTTTTTCTCATGGAAACAAAAGTTGAAATGGCTCAGAAAGAATCGCCATTTTTTTCCTCGTTTCAGAAATATATCTACATCATACATCGCCCTCAGATTCATTCAGATATCATGAAAAATATAGTTTTGTATTTGAAACTTGAATTATTGAGTATTAAGTAAGCTGAATCACAGAATAATATGTCTCTACGCATGGTGTCATTATTTTGCCATTGAATACTTGATTCAATTCTCTGTGGTTTGATCTCTCTTCAGAGCAACTGTCAATTATTAGAATTCGAAGTCATTGGAAATGTTCCGAAAACTACGAGAAATATGATATGTTAAACTGAGTAATTTCAAGCGACCATAATTACTTCATATTCAATAGCAAAATAATAATGACACACATGCGTAGAGACATATTCTTCTGTGATTCAACCTACTTAATACTCAATTATTCAAATTTTCATACAAACTATATTTTTCATGATATCTGAAAGAATCTGAAGGCGATGTATGATATATAATAAATATTTTGAAACGGGAAAAAAATGGCGATTCTTTCTAATCCATTTCAAACTATTGTTTCCCATGAGGAAAAACACAACTCTATGTTATAACTCAGCAAGGAAACCTCTTGGGCAAAAACAAAGTACGCTGCTGGATTGCTATGAAAAAAATTCTATTTCAACATCCTAGCACAAACAGAAACGAAGATAATGGCCAAAGTTGAAATCGCCCAAATTTCAATTTTGACCTATAACTCGAAAACAAAAGAAGATAAAGGAATGCAGTTGATGGCATTACCAGTTCCTCTAAAATAGACCACCGTAACGTGTCATTAATTTTCCCCTATCTCTCACGGTTAAAAAGTTGTAGTTTAAGTATCACCAATTTTGCCCACCCTGTACATGTGCAGCACAATTTTTTACAGTCATTAGAATCTAATTTTTCGAAAAGTGTCGGGTTGGCAAATTTTTTCGGTCTTTGAAATACCTATCCCTTGATCTACATGAAATCAAGAAAAAATTCAATTTCAGAAAACATCAAATGTATTTCGGATAACTCAATTGAATTTCAGAAAATATTAAATAAAATTCAATTGAGTTATCCGAAATACATTTGATGTTTTCTGAAATTCAATCGACGCTTTCTGAAATTAAAGTGACCAATCTGAAATACACTCGACAATTTCTGAATTCCACTTGGAAATGGTGTAGTCTAAAAGATCCTGTAACATCCAAAATCAAGCAACAATTTGGGATACCCTGCATATTAAATTACCTAATCGAGCGATCAGCGGAAGTGGTTTACACCTTCTTTACCTTTGGCAACGTAAATCAAAGCGTCCTTCCTGAATAGCAGTCATATATTATGAAAGGTCAGTAACGAGGGCTATCGGAGTGTGATTGATGAGCGGCAATTTAACCTTTTATGATGTTTTACAAGTAGCGGACAGGCTACAACTATTTAATTGTTATCCTCGCTCCTTTGCGGTTTAAGCATCCACGGCACGTGGACTTTGTTATTGTGTTATTGTTACTTGTCGAGTTTGAGGTTTTCTTTTATGTCTTTGTTTGCACCTAGTGCGACTCTTTATTTTTCGCAATAATATTTATTGTAGGTACCTCAGATTTATGCTCTCGATGCGAAGACAGGTACAATTCAGTTCCAGATAAGATTTAAAAGTAAATGCCACACTGAACACCTCCAAAACTACACTTATAAGAATAAAATAATTGTAAACTCTCCTAGTTATCACGTAGAGATTCTTTTTCAATTCTTTGACCTGTATTATCAGGAAAATGAATTAAATAAAGTCTTGTTTCACATCCATGAAAATATACTATTCGTGAAGTTTATCTGTAATGAATTATTCATTACTGGAAGTACTTTTTTCTGTGTCACTCAGTATATCTAAAGCCGGGTCCAGACGGGTTTGATGTAATGCGAATTCCTAAGGGTATTTCTGCAACCGTTGGAAAAAATTAATTTGGAATTTATTGAAACTTTTTCATGACAAATTTAAAGGTGCTTTTTTTTTGGCTAAAAATGCCGAATCGTTCGAAAAATGAACATTATTTGAATTAATTTATTATTTGGTAGTTTTTAGCTCATTATCATTTTCAGAAAAGTTAGTATGTGTGAACCGCTCATTTTAAGATTGTTTTGGTTAGCAGTTTTAGGAAGTTTGCAACTATAAAACGTGCGCAACTATAAAATTTCATTTCAACGCAGAATCTAGGTATAGAATATGATATTTCATTTTAAAGGAAATTCAATTCTCTTTCGGTAATTCTCAAAATATACATGGCATTCCATCCAAAACAATGCACTTTCAAACGTTTTTGTATGTCTCGAAAAACCATATAATTTCGAATGTCTCTGTATAATGAGAAGCGTATTTCGTAACACGTGAATGATGCCTAGGATCTTGGCATTCTGCATACGAAATTTCAGCTTCCTATCATTCATAGTATTGAAGTTTGCACAAAAAGAGAAAATCATTCAACTACTCAAAAACCGCTGAAGATAAGTATGAGAAAGTGATACCAAAATGATCGTGACACTACGGTGAATTGAAAAGTGCAATAATATACAGGGTGTGCCATTTGAAATAACAAAGTAGTAACTACTTTTTGACATGAGCGGCAACACCACATCACTGAAAATATTTAAGATCGATAGAGCACCTGTTCTTGTCTAAGGAACTAAATTTTCAATGAATTCTTGCTTTCTGTTCTCCGTTAAAGTCTATCGTACCATCGACCGTGGATCACCCTGTATATCTTGAACTTTGGAAGTTGGAGAGCCCCTTTATTTTATTTCACCATTAGATTTAATATTTTTTCTTATTTAAATGATATCTAACACTTGGTGTGAAAAATTAGTTTTAATAATTAAAATTATGTATACTTAAATTCATTTTATATAAAATACAATGAATTCAATATCATGTTCGAATTTTAATTATGTAAATCTTTTTTCACATCAAGTGTTGGATATCATTTCAATAAGAAAAAAATATGCAATCTAATGGTGAAATTAAACGTAGGGTATTCTTGAAATAATTATTCATTTTGTACTGTGGATTTAGTTTGAAATTATATTTTCATTATAATTTATATTTTAGTAGTGAGATTTTTCATTGTAAGTTGCGAATGCTGTTTATGGGTTGAAAAAACCTGTTTGTGTTTTTATTTTTCCTTGAATATATAAAATAAAATGAATTAAAAAAACTAAGTTTGAGTTATAACTCGAAAAACGATGACCCGGGAATTTTTTTAGTGTACGTCCATGAATTCTACGTAAAAATATCTATCAAAGTCAGTTTTTATCTCGAAAATATCATAAGAGGTTATCGAGATACACAGAGTCCCCGAAAACGCAAAAAATTCAAAATCACTCTGTAACTTCCAAAGTTCGTCAAAAACGTGAAAACACCGTTGAATTTGTCACATTTTTGAAAGAGATGCAAAAATGTCCCACTTTTTTTCATATCTTGTTTTATATTCCTTTTCGCACCTTCTATTTTTTTATTTTGTTTTACCTGATTTTCGTTTATTTTTGCAGAAGCAAATTTCTTGAAGTGTATCCATCGATTCCACTAAGAACTATCAAGGTAGGCAATTTAAAAACTATCAATTCCTTATCGTATTTTCATTACACAGGACCATCCGGTTCTCTTGGTTATTATGACAAAATGATTTATATTGGAAAACTGACTATTCAAATAATATTTGAGAAGAACCTCTATCAGGATTATCCGCTTGAAGTTTTTCCAAGAATTAGATATACCATTTAAACCTAAGGAATAACGTACCAGCAATTAAATTTGTGAATCTCTCAAATAGAGAAGCAATCAGTCAACGTTTTCAATTTTTTAGAATTTAAAGATATGTATATATTTTTTTAATATCGAATTACTCGAAAACGGGGCATTTCTTTTGAAGATCAAGCAGATCCTTAAAAAAAATGATTTTCAGAAGTATTTCCTTTGATCTCAGGAATTATCTGTTAAAATTCTCTAGAAGTAGAAGAACTTCCCTGTAGAAGAAAGGTATAGAGAGGGATTTATCAAAAAAATTATGGAAGACTAATAGCGAAGCGAAATATCCAACAATACGAAATATCGCAGTTTCTCCTACTTTTCGATATGAGCGGCAACGTCGCAACGCCGAAAATATTTCAGATCGATAGAGCAGAACTAATCGCCCAAGAAACCAAGCTTTCGTCATCATCTAATGTCCGGTTATAACGCGCAACGAGCCGAAGAGATTGGGACACCCTGTATATTCATTATCGAGTATTATTCTTCGAAAATCTCTTAGATAAGATGTCTAAATACTCTTCTCTTGAATGTGTTCCGAACGAACACAATTATTTACTCTTCTATGATTCAGTTTTGCACAGACTTCATGGTTATATTTCATTATTATCTGTCAAATTTAAGCTGGGAAAAAAAGTTGGCCAACCGATATTTTTAACGGAACAATCAATATTTCATTAATTGCAATAATGAATTAGGGAAAACAATGTATGATACTCGTACAGAAGGCTTATTCCTACACTCGTTCATTCAAAAACACTTCGTGGCAAGTTTTCGAACTCGTGAAAGAATATCACTTCTTTCTGCACTCGTATCATGAATAGCTTACCTCCAATAATTTCATTTCATTTGCATCATTCTCCTAAGCTCCGGTTGTTTATCGAAATAGGATGACGCATGGGAAAAATCCATTAAAAAAAAATCCTACCTCTCGACCTCTATAGGGTCCATAAAAGAGAGCCGTACCTGAGCAGTCTTCACAAGTTCGTTAGAACTTTCTATTCAGACCCATTGTGGGCCGTCGTACCCTGCCTGCATCCGTTTGCCGTTAGAAGGAATGCTGGTAGAAGATAATTCCTCGCCAAGCCAGAGTAGAAGCGTTTAAAATATCATCTGAGGAACGTTCTCTCCTTCCCTGTACCAACGGATCGCTGCCACAGGTTATTTTTAGGAAATGACTAATGTTTATTGGTCGGAGTCAGCCCGTATAAGCATGAACACGGGTAGCATGCAACGCTGGATCGATGAATGAGCTTGTACAATTGGAATCGAGGACTTTTCTGTAGGAAATAATGCTTCTTCATCGATAATTTGACATCAGAGTATAGTTTGACGTTTCTTTAACTTCATCGATGTCATAGAGTCGCGGTCATCGATTTCGGCGTAGGTAGAACTGTCAAGTGCGTTCCCCGCTTGAAAATTCCGTTTCGTTCGAATGTTCTAAAAATTCCGACGACCTACGTTGCGAGAAGAAAGTGGGGACGCCAGCAGCGTTGCCTGTGCCGTTGTTCGAGCCGTGACGCGTTCGTCTAAACGGGCTACGGGCCCGGACTTTCAGATGCGATTCTCGCCCGTACGGACATCCCTTGCCTGGGCCTCTCGGCGATAAGAGAAATCGCCGTTCTCAAGAACGCGTTCCGGTCTGCTGGTATCCCCGATCGTCGGCGTAAAATGCCGAGCGGAATTTTGTGTCACGGACGGTAAAAAGGCCGTACGTAATGCTCGAACGAGGGACGCCTATGAATAGAATGCTGATTCTGAGGCTTGTTCGTGAGGATGATGTGGGATGTCGCCACTTTCTTGGTCATGTCATTTGCTCGATGCATTTATTTGAATGGAACACGTGGACTTGTGGAGTAAAGCTCTTCGATTTGAGTTTCCCAGGAGTCGGTGATATCTTATCGGACGTAACGTGCGTTTCTGTGCTCTGATAATTTGCTGTTATCGCCGAACGTACCTCTTGAGATAATGCGCTGTTCTGTGGTTATTTGTCTTTTCGTACTCTGTAGTCTCTAAGTCTCTATGATAGGTACGAAATAAATATGAAGATATCGAGAGACAACTTCATTTCATCAACTTCGTAGAATGCAATAAATAAAGCTATAGTCTCAACTCAAGATACACCATCAATCTGTTTTGTGTACCTCACGAGTATCCGTGAATTTGAAGATAAGATTTACTTATAGTTATTTCTCTATTTCAGTATCGTAATGCATTACAGTACAAAAAGTAGTGCTGTAATGAACTCATTACAGCATTGTTTTCAGTTATATTTTTCGTTTTGTGGTTGTCAGTACTGACCTCAGATCCTCACAATTTTCGAATCAAATAATTTCAAATTCAGGTATTTGTCAAATTTCGTATGTCACACCATCTGCCAAGATACAAAAGTCACTAATCTGAATTTTCATTTGAATGTCGAGAGTATTTCACAAAACTTGACTGAAATAGAGAAAATATCGTCTAATACTCGTTGCAGAAGACAATTCCAACACTCATGCTTTCGTTTCGTGTTGGAATAGGAGCTCATTCTGCAACTTGCTTT
>JAVSIQ010000793.1:0-53701 GCA_038502775.1 Hippodamia convergens | reverse complement strand
GGAATATACATTTCCATCAATTTACAAAGGAAGGTTATATTAGTATACGACTGAAAAAAACGTTTTTTGCAGAAACTACGCAAAGTAGGAACATGTTACGTTTAATAATGTAGTTTGTTTGCTTCATTCTGATTATCTTTCTATTCAATTTTTTTTTTCTTTGCTACAGATAAATGATTTTTTTAAATAAAATAAATAAATAAATAACTGTATTTAAGGCCATTGACCTAAGTCCTTCAGCCCAATGAAATCAAACAAATTACATTCATGTTACAAAAAAAAAAAATAATATATGGATATGTAAGTGTTCATGATGTCGCATCTTGATTGCTTCTCAGTTTTTCTAGAAGTGTGCTGGTAGGGAATTTCCTATGTGAATTACTGACTAGCTCACAGTGGAATTGCTGCAGAACATCTTTGGTTCCCTCTAATCTTTTCCGGAATCTTTCATTCAACTGTGCAATTCTCTCTCTTATTGGAACCACTTTTGTCAGCTCATACAGGAGATTGTTGGAGGGATTATGTAGGTGGTTTCTTGGATTCCTCAGCTTTGTAATTGTCCTTAGTGCTGTGGTTTCAGCCACTTCTATCATCTTCCACAAGGAATCTTTGCAGTTTGCATATAATGGATGACCGTATTCAATTATAGGCCTACATATTGTCTTATATATCTTAGTAGCTGTTTTATGCTAATGCCTTGGTCCTTATATGTTAAACATTTGAAGTGTTTTGCTCTGGGATGGCTTTTTTCTTCATGTTATTGACGTGTTGCTTCAGGCTGGCTTTGTTGTCTATATGGATTCCCAGGTATTTTATTGATGGAGAAGGTTTGACTTTTTTATTGTTTATAGAAATAGATGGAGAGTTTTCATTGATGTTGTGATTAAATATCATAAGTTGTGATTTCGCTGGGTTAACTTTGAGTCTCCATCTAGCCAACCAAGCTGTGATGTCATCTGTATGGGATTGCAGTTTTTCTAGACAGCATTGGAGTGATTTCTCATGCGAAATAGCCATTGTTTCATCTGCGTATTGTAGAGTGTACTGGTTGTTATTAGGTATTGATCCAATATCACTGCAATATATGTTGAATAGGAATGGAGATAGTGGTGATCCTTGAGGTGTACCTTGCATGGGAGTGAAGAAGTCTGAATGTGTATCATTTATTTTTACTCTTAGTATTCTGTTCTCTAGGTAATAATAATAATAATAATAATAAAGGTCTTTATTTGTACGTGGTAAGTACATTTGATGAGGCGAGGTTTAGCTTTCAGCTATTCTTACACCTAACAGCATTTGATAATTTGGAGAAGATAAGCTGGAGTATTTTTCATGTGTAATTTGTAGAGTAAACCCTTTGTCCATACACTATCGAACGCTTTACTAATATCTATGCTCACTGCTGCTGTTTTTCTATTGTTTAACTGGGCATTCTGTAGATTGGAAACTAATATTGTGAGAGGATGAAATGTTGACTTGTTTTTACGAAAGCCGAATTGATGGTTTGGTGCTCTTCAAGTTTCTGTTTGATTATTTTTTCAAATAATTTTCCAAGGACTGGTAGAAGGACTGCTATGAGGATAACTGTTCCTGTTTTCCAACATTGAGGATATGTACAGCTATTAAGACACCATTCGTATAACTCCATTATGTGTAAATGAATGTTATATTCTAATTTCTTTACTATTTTCCAAGGTATGTTATCTGTTCCTGGCGAACTGTTTCTCGACTTATGTAGTAATTCGTTGTATGTGTTCTCATCTAATTTAATAGGTATACCATTCTTCACCTTCTTGGAGTAGTATTGCTTGTACCAGGACTCTACTTTCTTTTCTGTTTCAATGTCGTAGTTTTTGTCTCTGTCATATTGATAGGTTTGATTCAGATGGTGAGCAAAAATTTTTGTCTTTTCTTCATCTGTCTTATGTTCTTTGTTATTATATACTATTGTAGGAATCTTGTAAAATTTTTTGTATCTGGACAGTTTCTTTATTTGTTGGTAGAAGCTCTTACCTTTAGATTCGTTGATCGAGTTACAAGCTCTAGTCCAGGTATGTTCTCTGTATTGTTGAATCAAACGTTGTATGGCAGTATTGTATTCATTGAGTTGAGGATTGCGACGGTACTCTCTATACATTTTTCTTTTGTTTTTGATCATTTTTATTATAAAAGGAGGTAGTTCATGGAGAAATGGGTTATGTTTTTTCACAGGTGTATGTCTTAAAATGCTGTTTGAAAGTTCCTGATTGAATAGTGAGATATATGTTTCGTCTATCTTCGTGTTGCTGTGTATGCTGATGAACTTTGACATCTCTTCGTTGACCTTATTTATCTGGCATTTATCGTATTGTAAAGTTTTGCTCTCAGGTGTTGGTTCAGGTTGTGTGAGTAGGTCCAAAGTGATAATCATCCCTAAGTGGTCTGACCCCAGATCTGTAACAAGTTCTATATCTTTAATGTTGGTACCGAGATTTGCCGAGTAGAATACTAAGTCGGGAGTGCTGTCTGGATTATTGTTCATCAGAAATGTAGGGGCTGTCATAAATCTCTTGAATACATCTTTTTGAAGAATTTTGTTAATTTGCCTACGTTTTGTCTGGTTTGGGTTAAAATCCCCAATGATGATGGAGTATTTATACAGAGCCGCTTTCGTGAAAATGGTTTCTTCAATTTTTGAGCTATGATGTATATAAATCAAAAATACGTGAAGTCTGTCGTCTCTGAATGGAATTGTAAAGTGTAGGGCTTCATTCAGGAGATTATTCATTCTAGGGGGGTTATTTTTACCCATTCTCAGGCTGCGATGGCATTGGACTATACTACCACCTCTTGTGTTGTTGACTTTATGACCTGTATGGTGAACTGTATCCCAATCTCTGTAATTTATTATTATATATATATTATATATTTATTATTTATTTTCTCCTTTTATTTTAGCTTCCACAAACATTGTACACATTATCACTGAGTTGCAGGAACGTCCATTAAAATTTAATGCCGCCTTAATTCTCCCTTAGACGGAATATCCATAGACGGTAGCCATGGATACTCCGTTTAATGGAGAATTGAGGCAGCATTAAATTTAATGGACGTTCCTGCAACTCAGGGTTTATCGTTTTTTTCTATGAAATTGTTTATCAGGTATTTCTTGGGCATGTAGCTGTTGATGTTGCAGTAAAGTAATTTAATGATTGAGTTGAATTTGCCGATTATTGTTGTTGTCTACCGGTTCGGTTGGGGATGGTTCATTGGGCTCCTCCATATCGAACATGAGGATATATATCCTATTGCCCGAAAAAATCGCTGTTGTGTCTATTTTATATTGTGTAATGAATCTTTTTTTCAATTTATATAGGAGTTCTTCTCTATTGACATTTTTCGGTTTGTTTAGTTTTCTGATGTATGTATTTATTATATCATCATATGTGGTAATTGTTGAATGAATTCTACTGCTTTTTTTGTGAAGATCTTCTATTTCCCTTGACTTCCGATTGAGAGGTTTGATGTTGGCATTTGGTATACCTTCGATGGGCTTTCTTGGGTGCTTTGGGCATTTGGCTGACCAGGCAAGGTGATCTTCCGCTCCACATGCATTACATTTAGGTGAGAGATTTGTTTTACAATTTGTAGTTTTGTGTGTACCTTGGCATTTACTGCATTTCAGTTGTTGTGTACAATATTCTGACATGTGATCAAATTGATGACATTTATTGCATGGTATGGGCGTGGGCTCCGGAGGATGACTTGGAAAAACAGGGTAGTGTCTGTTTTTGAAAAACATTCCCTCGTTGAGAAGTCTTTCAGATGTTGTGGCTTCTCCTGTAACTATTCTTATGAAAGTTGTTGGTACGTTGTGAGCTTTGGAGATAATTCTTCTGCAAAATCTATGTTTAAGGCCTTACTCATTCAAGTGTTTACTGATGTCTTCGTCTTTTATGGATTTTTCAACGCCTTTTATTATAACTGAATACGTTTGCTGTGGTTCTCTCCTTTCTTTTCCTCTGATGAAGGGACTAGTTTCTTTGTATTTAATTACTGTTTTCTCGTTTTTCATTTCTTCCAAGGCTTTAATGAGTTTATCTTTCTCTGTGTTTGATTTGATTAGATATCCAATTTTTGTTCTGATAACTATATCTTGGGAATTCGGAAATTTTCTGTTCCATTCATCTGCCATTTGAATCCTATCAGTCACGATGTTGTCATTTATATTAAGGTAGAATAGGTGTTCATAACTGGTATTGTTAATTTCGTTCATTCTTGTAGAAAAATTCTTTGTTTTTGTTTTGATGTTTTTGTTGTTTTGGGTGTTGATTTCAATCATGTCTGGTTGTGGGTGAGGACCTTTAGGCATAATAATTCGTAAGGAAGATTGGGATGTTGTATTTTCCGTTTGCATTTCCATCATGTTGTCTTCATTTTCCATCTGTGGCCCCAGATGTGGTTGGTTGATTTTGGTTTCGGGAGTTTTGTTATCATTTACTTTTTTGTTGTCTTTTTTCTTCAGTACTTTTTTCTTCCGCTTTCTGTTCGTCGGTTTCTTGAACGATGTATCCTCTTCCGATGAATCTTCAGAGTTTTTTTGCGATGATTTCTCGGACATCTTTTTCGAAAAGAATGTCTCAAATTCGGTCGCACTAAATGAATTTGATCGCGAAATTTTAACTTATCTTTTGTCAAGGCAATAATTAACGTTTCAGGATAAACTTTATCAATACACATGTGATGTTTTTTTTTAATATTTTCAATGATTCTTTCATCTTTCCAGGTTAACATTACAGCATATGATATAAAGGCTCCCTAACTGAAAGCATTTTATAATATATGTTTCTTCATACAATGCTGAAGACTACTGCTGTTCCTCCCAAAATCTACCAGAGATTCAACCGAAAAAAGAAATTTATAATCTTACCAAGGTTCAGCGCAAATTGAGAAAGGAAAGACAAAATTCACTTAGGAACAAATATTTAATTCCTCAACCAAATGTGAGGCCATTCATTGATTCTCATGATTTCGAAAGTAATGCGGAAATTGAACAACAAAAAACGATAGAAATGTATGATTTAATGAAAGATGAAGGGTCTGTTGTTGATGCACTGACGAACTTACAATTTGTTGTAAATGAAAATTCAGAGGAATTATTATTGATTTTGAAACAAATCGCCTAGCGCCACCCAGGCTGGTGGCGAAATAACGAACCTAGAAAACAAGTAATTGTTTACAACTCGCAACGCCCTCATCGGTAGTTGGAATCGCCAATTCAGAGAACTGTCACAAATTGTTCAGTCACGCGAACGGTCAGGAATAAGTGATTTCACTAATGTCAAAATTTTTCCGTCATTATGAAACTCCTGAAACTGAAACAAGCAATATCCAAGAAACATGAACCAAATATAACATCGAAGATATAAATGGTATATCATTTCATTTGATCTAGAAAATGTGTTTTTATTATTGGGATATGGTGGAATGAGAGTTATAAGTCCAGAAAAACAAAAACCTATTCGTATTTTTTTTATTCTCCTGAGGATGATGATTTAACAGACCCAGATGCATCTGCCAAGATGAGAATGATGTTTCAACCGTTATTTTCTGAGGAGGATCTGAGGAAGGAATGAGATTTACATCAATCAGCACCACATCACGAATGTGACTCAAGTTGAAACAAATTTTTTGTTTTTTCTTGGAACAAGAATGACAATATATAAATAATGAGAATTAATTTGAAATTCCACTTTATTTAGAAAATACATACGAAAAAAAATCCTGATTTATTTCATCATATTACAAAACAACCAATTCACAACAAAGAAACATAAAATTAATATACGTACTTTTATCTATTATTGTAAAAGATCCTTCATAATGTTGCACATAACATAAATTTGATCAAGACATGTGTCAATTAAATTACCCTTTTGGGGTTAATTACTTATTGTACCATCTACAGATCAGGAACTGTCGGAATAGGTGGGAACCGTTCGGAACTCGAATATTTTGACGACGCGAGACAGGGGACTTGTCATTCCGTCCAAAACGAATGGGTGGGAGCAAGAGTTACAGTAAATTACAGTTCGGAACTGCCAAGCTAACAAACCTAATACCCTGATCCACCGATGCATTATGTTCTCATCGGACCACAAACGTCAGTAAGACAGAGTTTACCTGGTTTAATATTCCTGCGTGACAGTGGCGCGAAATTCTATTTATGTTGCTTACCGTATGCACAAGCTTCAAAAAGAACTCATCACTATCATTTAATTTTAGTCCTTCAGGGTTTTTAGCGAACATTTCTTTGAGAGTTTTAATGTTCATATATCTCAATCTACCATGCCCCTGCTTGTGTTCCGGTTGTAACCGAGTTCACTTCGGAGCAATTTGTATTTGTTCGACACAATAATTTGTAAAAGTTATTATAATCACGAACTGTGACACCCACCGTTTCACCTGACTCGATTATTAGGTCGTTGTGTTTGCTTTTGTTTATTGAAAAACCTTTCCTTGTGACAGCTCCTTGTGAAAATAAGTTTCTTCGGAGGCCAGGAACATTTTTCCATTTCAATTGATCCTATACCTTTGAAAGGAAGTTGGTCATTGTTTCCTAATTTAACAAATTCTTCAATGTTCTTGAACGTCTTGAAGAAATTTATGTTAGGAGTCATATGCTGTGAAGCACCACCGTCTAGACATGTCGAGTCATTGTTAACCACATGCTTCTAAAGATTCGTCCATTTGCCCATTTTCTACGTTAAAGGCTGTGGTCTACTATTTTTTGCAGTTGAGATAACAAGAGCGGATTGTTCAACTTCAACTTTAGAGATATTTGCCTCCTCGTTAATCAATGTGGCAGTGAGATTTCTCACCGTCTGTTCTGATTCGTCTAGAGAAAGTCAAGCCTGCCTTAAAGTTCCAAACTTCATGGGTAATGAGCTGAGGATTTTGATAATTATGGCTGTGTCACTGATTGCATCTTCAGAATCCTTAATCTGTTGTCCAGGCTCTTTATTTTCGGAATGAACTGTGCGATACATGCAGTTGATTCCGAAACACACTGGTAAAGTCTTTCGTGTACCAGCATTTTATTGGTTTCTGATTTTCTGTCGAAAATGGAATCTATTTCATCTTGTGCAATTTTCGATCAAACAAATCTGAGGAAGTTCCATTGCACTGGTGATCATGCAGATGGCGGCGTATCTCTGATGCCACTTGTTGATTTTATCATCATCCGTACTGGGAATTGGTTTTTACTTTTGGCTATATTGACGATACCTTTAGCTCTGTGAGCACACTATACTTGGAATCTATACTGATGGTAATTATCGCTGTTGAATTTGCTTGTTTGTTGAACGAAGCTATTGCCGGCGTCCATTTTGTTTTCTTGCTGTAAAGATTTTCGTTATCATACTATTTTCGGAAATCAACAGCCAACTTTTACTTCTCACGGTGTATTGCGCGATAACTAGGCCAATAACCCTTCTGGTTTGTGGAAAACGATAAAAAGCACCGTTAAAAAGATTATTCAATATTTATGATAAAAAGAAAATGCAGGAACACGTTTTTCAGATGTACGTATATACGTTGCGTTACAATACAATTTACACTTACAGAAGTCATAAAAAACAGAAAGAGAAAGACCCATCGTATAGTATGCCCAGAAGCGACACAGAAAAATTCACTGATTCTTTTTCTTCAATTTACATTTTCACCACTCTGTAACCATTTGCCTAATTCATTCAAATCTGAGAGTCAAATAAAAAAAAGTTATAAAAATTATTCTTTCGAATAAAACTTTCTACAAACATAAAGATATACATACCTATACATGGATACAAACAACTAGGAATCTACGATCTGTAATTGACTATATCATTGTCAAACAAGACACGGCCCTACAGATAAATGACGTCCGAGCCTACAGAGGCGTCGCATGTGGCTCGGACCATTATCTAGTGAAAGCAAAAATTCTTTTTCAGACAGTTCAAAGGGACTGGCACTGACATCAAGGAACAGGCAGAAATAGTGACCTCTACAAAATACAATCTGGGCAGCCTAGAACATGAGAGCACGAGGACATTATACCAGAGAAGATTAGAAGAGAAACTAACAGATGCATTCCGACAGCGAAGAGTAGAAGAGGTTTATGAGAACATAGTAGAAAGCATAAAGAATGCCGCTGAAGAAGCGCTTGGACCATGGAGACAGAAGGCAAGTAATAAACTATGGTGTACGGAAGAGATAGAAGACCTCATTGCCATAAAGAAGAGTGCATATTTAAGATGGATGAGTACCAAAAAACAAGAATATAGGGACGCATATATGGAAATAAAAAGAACAACTAGACAGACAATAACAGCAGCTAAATGAGAGATGTGGGACCGTAAATGCCAAGAGATCAATAGCTATATTGGGGGAAGAAGGTGCTCGGAAGTATGGAAATTTATAAGCCGACTGAAAAAAAAAAACGAAAAAACACGAACAAATATAGAGTTAATAAAACTGGAAGAATGGAAGGAATACTATGAAGAACTACTCACTGAAAATAGAGATGAATTCAACATAATATCACCATCAGAAGTAATCATTGAAGGAGAAAATATAGTAGTTGATAACGAATTCGTAAAGAAACGCATAAAAGATCTGAAAAATGGACGATCCCCAGGCCCAGAGGGAATACCAGCAGAGCTTATAAAAAACGGTTCAGAAAAACTATTCGAAGCACTGACATGGTGTATAAATCAATATTTAAATGGAACGGAGGCACCCAATGAATGGAAGAATTCATATTTGACGTCTATTCACTAGAAAAGCAATAAATTAGAACTCACAAACTACAGGGGCATAGCAGTAACTAGCACACTATGTAGATTTATACGGAAAAATTATCAGAGATCTAATAGAGGCTGAATACAAAACAGAGGAGGAGGAAGAACAATCAGGTTTTAGAGCGGGAAGATCCTGCAATGACAACATATTTTGTTTAAAACAACTGATAGAGAAAAAGTCGGCAGTAAACAAGAAACCCACCTGATGTTCATTGATCTGCATGAAGCATATGATACTGTTCCGCTGAATAGACTGTGGAAAGTACTTCAAGAAACTAACTTCAACCAAACACTCATCAAAGCTTTGAAGAACATGTATGACTCCGACAAGGCTGCTGCATATCACCAACCCTGTTTAAGATTTAAATTGCAAAAGCACTTAATCAATGAAAACGTAAGTGCAGAGGAATGGGAGTGGATCTTGGTGAGATGTGTCTGTTTACACTTCAATTTGCAGATGACCAGGTCATCATGGCCAATGACAAAGACGATATACAATATATGGCCAGAAAATTGCAAGAGGAGTACCGGAAATGGGGTCTAGAAATAAATATACAGAAGACGAAATATCTTTCCATAGGAACTGCCCTCTCGGATATTCAACTAGAAAATAATGAGACAATCAAAACATGTAACGAATACACCTATCTGGGAGTTATATTTGATAGTACAAGAAAGGACGATAAGGAAATAAAAAAAAGGATAACACAGGCTAGAAGAACGATTGGTTGCCTCAATGGAATATTCTGGTCCCAACAGATAGGAAAGAAACGAAAATATAACATTTATGAAACACTCATTAAGAACAGCCTTCAATATGGGGCCGAGACTTGGAGGGTAACAGAAAAAACAGGAAGAAACTGGAAGCAGTAGAAATGGACGTTTTCAGGAGATCCTTAGGAATATCTCGGAGAGACAGAATTAGGAATGAAGAAGTGAAGCTCCGAATGGGTATAGAGGGATCTCTGACAACAGACATCGAAACAAAACAACTGATTTGGTACGGACACCTCCAGAGAATGCCGACTACAAGAATACCTAAGAGAACTATGGAATGGATACCGACAGGAAGAAGACAGAGAGGGAGACCAACGAAGAATTGGAAGGAAGGAATATCGAGGGCCATGAATGAGAGAAACATTTCTGAAGATCAATGCAGTGATCGTCTGGCGTTTTAAATATATATATATATATATATATATATATATATATATATATATATATATATATATATATATATATATATATATATATATATATTGTTATGGTTCCTTTTTTTTATCTTTAAAATTTTTCAATTTAATTTGAATTTTGAGGAACCAAATTTATAACAAAATATAGAATTTGTAAAATTTGAATATTTTACCTGGCCTTGATTCTTATCTCAATTGAGGGTTCAATAAAACTTGAAAGATTTTGATTTTAAAATATTATAATTGATAATTCTTTGAATTTAATGAAATCTTATTAACTACTAAATATTCAATTTAATTTCTATATTAATCTATCAATAAACAAGAAAAATAAACACTATCACTAATTCTATGGTTTTCAAATCAGTTCAATGTTCCTATAAGGTTATGTCGAAAATTGGTTAATGTTTATAAGTCACTCACTTTCAATCATCACAATCTGCTACAATATTTCTAAATAGTCTCTTGAAATTATTCTTCAATGAATATTTCTGAAATAACTGGTTCTATCGGCTTTCTTTCTTCGTAAGTTGAAATCTTCTTTTACCATTAATTATATTTCCATTTCCATTTGTATATTAATTGCACTCACTCAATATGTATAACACTTAAATTTTCATCAATTTAAGTCTGTTTCAATTAATTTTTCCTTCAATAATAATCCTCAATTCAATTTTTACAATCTTTTCTTCCCCTCTTTTTTTTCTTTTTCGTCTCCTTGGTTTCACTCCTCAAAAGTCCCTAGTCTCTAGATTTCTTAACACTAATACATAATACAATAACATAGAATTTATTTACATTTTTCTTATCAAAATCTTTCAATTTTAGCCTCATCAAAAAACCAGCAATTTAACTCAATGAATTTGGAAATCGAATACTACAATCGAAGACTATAATTTTGAATTGAAATTATCTCTGGAATGTAAACAATAAATTTAAATGTTGAAACTTTTGAATTTTGATTCATGTACTTGCAATTATGTTATGATATTGTTTCAACCAGGTAACGTACTATGTATCCTTTTTAAATAATCAAAATTTAGATATAAATATAGAACCATAACAAAAATTCCATAACAAATTCCTCAAAAATTTGTTTATATTTAAATGAATTTAGAATAAATTTATGGAAATATAAAACTAATTTTATAAATCCTCATTATCTATTATTCTTTATATTCAAAAATGCTTCCTATGTTATATATGCCTTTGATTGTTCCAGTATTGATATCTTTCAATAAATAACTATTCACAGGATGTTCTGTTTCAACTTCATATGGCCCATCAAATGGAAATAATAATTTGGCACACTTGTTTGCACTTCTATTGGATACTCTTTTTGTTTTTACGATGACTAAATCCCCTTTTTTGAATCTTGTTTTCTTTTTATTTTTTTTTTTCATTCTCTTCAAAAATTTCATTGCATTCCTTTCCATCCGAGGGGTAAATATCTGAGGATTTATGGTGTACAGTCTGAAGGATTTATTGAGAATTATTAGGAATTATTAGGAATTATTAGGAATTATTAGAAATTATTAGGAATTATTAGGAATTATTAGGAATTATTAGGAATTATTAGGAATTATTAGGAATTATTAGGAATTATTAGGAATTATTGGGAATTATTGGGAATTATAAGGTAATTATCAGGAATTATTGGGAATTACCAAGGATTCATCGAGGATTTACCAAGCATTCGAACTATCATGTTCTGTGCAGAAACAACCGCTACCACGTGCTAGATATCACGTGCGGGAATCTCGACCAATTAGCTTCGTTCACTTCGCAAATAAACACGATTTTCGAGCGCTCTGACCGGTTTAAATGGACCGAACGAAAATGTTTGTTTAATTGATTCTTCATTTATTGAATGTTCAAGCCAATATATGAAAGAAACCGGAATAACCTTTCCGAACTTAGACAACAGAACATATACAAAGACATATACGTAATGGTATATTCTATGGTTAAAACTGTGGTTAAAACAATCCTTTTACTAGTTTAGAATCCGAAATAATAAACAATATTGCCACAAAGAAAATATGATTTCTTCTCCTTCATCTTTTCTTTTATAAATTGTCCATAGTATATGACTCAACTCCTGTGAAATGCTCTACTTCCGACTATGCGCATGAAATTATAAGTCTAATCCTCGGTCTAAACGAGGGAGACAGAAAGAAGTATTTATGTATGCTCCGTGGTGTTGTCTTCCTTTTGCGAGTTCTTTTCTAGACCCCAACTAGCAATATAGAAGTATTAAACATATGGGTAATTAGGCCATATCGGGGGCCATATTTATTCAAAGAAGGAAGAAGAAGAAAGTTGGCAACCCTTTAGTTTCGACTACGCACTCGACTACGCATGATTTGACTATCCATGATTTGACTATCCATGATTTGACTACGCATGATTTAACTACGCATGTCTTCGGTACTGATTATTCCGTTTTCGCTTTAGAGATCCACAGTGAACTATTAGTGAGTTTGAAACTGATACCGAAAGTTTCTTCGGAAGTGAAACCTCAGGTAAGTTATATTTTGTTCATTTTTAGCAACATCTGCAAAAGCAACACAGGACCATTTCAAGAACGGAGTAAGATCGAATTATGCCTATGTAATTATGGCCCAACCTATATCACCAGCCGCGCCAGGTTCTTGTCTTGCCATCTTCGGCACAGATAACAGATTCACAGCCGCCGATGTTACGAAAAGGTAGCAATATATAAAATTGAATTTGAAGGAGCGAGGTGTTATTGTATTGGGTTTTGGATCTGATGGCGATACACGTCTTCTTAAAGCAATGAGGCAAGGTGCTCAATTATCTTCCTCTACAGATTCGCCACGACCTGAATGGGGATGGTTTCGAGCAAACTACTCTTCAGAAGACTGCGCTTCGTATATTCAAGATACAGTACATATAGCTACCAAGCTACGTACTAGTCTGCTTAATGATAAAATCAAGTTGAGGATTGGTGATTTTTATGCAACTGCCAAACAACTCGAACAAATGATTGCAGATCACTCCAAAGACAAACATTTATTAACAAAATCTGATTTGAAATTGGTGGACAAGATGAATTTCAAAGCCGCAGAGAAATTATGTTCGAATAATGGTTTCAATTTGTTAGAGATATTCTGAGGCGTCTAGACAGAATTAAGACGGTTAATAATATTCTAAACGATCTGAACAATGTCATTATATTTGCAAGAGAACAAAAAAGGCAAGAAAAAATGAATGTTGATACGAATTCTCAGGTAGATTTGAAACAATATACGGATAGTATGATAGCCGATGCTGTAGAGCGTGCACGATTTGATGCGTTAGGGCATACGCGAAAACTTGGCATGTCTGTAGAAGAAAACAGCTTGAATTATGCTGCAATTCCACCATTGAAGGACCTCGTAAGAGAGGATAAAAGTCTAGAAGATGAAGAGGATATGCGGATAGACGACAATATTATCGACAGTAGTGAAAGTTCATCCCTCGGTTCAGCAAGTGTTTCAACAAATGATTTTCAACAGAGGCTTCAACATTTTACTTCTCTACCGATAGAAGATGAAGGAATAAACGACGATGACTTGAACAATCCAAATAGTCATCTGTTTGAAGATTTATGTAGGTAATATGTCAAATGTCGGAGTAATGGATAACTTGATTTTACGAAGTTATGATCACAAATTGTTGGATGAGACAATTGAAGATGGTCCATATGTTCGAGTCACTCTTGGAAATAAGTCGAAAATTGTTAGAAAGTCTTCGCTTTGTTGGTTGCTAGAGGAAACTAAAAATAGGGATAGTACAGATAGACTACAACGTTTCGTCTTGAAAAGTAAAGGAAGACCCGAGGGAAGACCTCAGAATACTAAGGCACTAGACTCGGCACTAATAGAAGTGGACAACAAAAGTTCATCAGACCCCAAAGTGACTAATAGAAAGGGGAGGTCAAAGAGAGGTAAGAGAGGTGTCTCGAGAGAGAGCTCAGACAGTTCAGAAGATGATGACATCATAAAATATGACGATAGTGCAGAGACCGAAACTCTCTCTGACTCGGAAAATGATATTCGAGTCAATATTAATAAAAGCGAATATCAGGGAGAAACTCTAGAACATTCTAGTTCATCATCAGCGTTGACCATTGCATTAGATATTAATAACTACTATGCAGTGTTCAGTGGCGGAACGTTTCTCAGCCAGGCCCCCCCATGATTATTTCCGGGCCCCATCCATATAAAAAAAATTTAAATTTTTTTTTCTTTGTTTTTCGGAAAAACTAATAATTTTCCACTCTTTTCTGCAGTTGCATTCCATTATTATATTATAATTGATTTTTAAACAGTTTGACAAATATTTCGTTCTGATTATGTATATGTTTATCTTTTGTATATGTATGATTTTCGAAATAAATATTATTATTATTATTATTATTATTAATATGTCCTATTTGACGCGCTTTTCGTAGATTGTTTTTCTATACTTTTCATTTATACATTAAACGGATTTTTCCGAAAGCTCAATGCCCCAAACAAAAACACACAAACACAAACAAAGAAGCGAAAATCCGACCGCCCAACCTCCACATGTGGTCGGTACGCTTTGTATTCAGCTAATGCCGGTGGTAACTATTTTCTTAAAATTTCGAATTTTTCGTTTTTTTGATATGAAAGTACTATCTGCAGTGAAATTGTGGAAAAAGCTCGAAAATTTTTGAAGATTATGAGCTTTTCATAGCGAAAATCGTGATTCTTTGATTTTTTCGAAAATTTGATCGAGAGAAACGAAAAATTGACTGGCTAGATTGATTTGGCTCTTTGCAGGGTTTTTGTGAACCTATTAAACTGTAGAAAGCACACTTTACATTATTGGTTTTCTCAATATGTTCGATCCAGCGCTTGATTTTCCAAAAGTACACAAGAAGCCCTCTTTTCGTTTCATTTTCAATTTCATCTGAAAAAGATAAAAAAAATATTCTCGGAAAAGCAATAAAAAGACGATGAAGGGAATTCATCTTGGTTCTCGAAACCAACCGACAACTTTCTGTGTATATTATAATATATTATCCAAAAAATTTTTGTTGTTGTTGGTTTTTCTAATTTCTTTCAAAAACTACTGACGCTACAAACAAATTTAGATTTCATTTTGATCTTTTAATCCTTCAGTCCGTAGTGCATTATTATATCTAAAAAACGAATTGCATTAATTTGAACCGATATATACTTCAAAGATCTAGTTATGAATCACATTTATAAGATCATCTATTTTATCATTTTAACTGTTATTTGAATTTAATTTTTAGACTCAACTGGACTCAATATGAGCAATCATATCAAACATTTATAATTTTTTGCTGACATATAAGCCTAATACCTCAACAATTTCCCAAATAATTTCAAATCTATATAAAAATAAATAACATTAGCAGAAAATAAGTTTTTACTGTTATTTGAATTTAATTTTCAGGCTCAACTAGACTCAATATGAGCAATCATATCAAACATTTATAATTTTTTGCTGTCTTATAAGCCTAATACCTCAACAATTTCGAATCTATATAAAAATTGATAAAATTAGCAGAAAATAAGTTTTTACTGTCTTAAAAAGATAAAGAACAACCGGGCCCCAGACCTCGCGGGCCCCCCTCAACGGGGTGGCTGGGGGGGTGTACGTTACGCCACTGGCAGTGTTTTATGATGAAGGATGGTTTGATGGAAAACTCTTAAAACATGTTGAAGGTACTGCCGATAATTCGATGGTTGAGATTAAATTTTTGAGACAAAACAAACGAAAAAAAAAATGAATTCAAATGGCCTGCCAAAGAAGATTTATCCAAAGTTGAAACTGGATACATATTTTTCGGACCTATATCTATGAAGGAGAATAGGTCAAATATTTTCAATATCACAGAAGATGTCTTAGGTCAGATCAACATTGCCTACAGAAATAAAAAACAGAACTATTGACATGGTATGAGTCAATAGTAAATGTTTCACGAGATGTTTCATTGTTTACTTGCCCTTTTAACGAAAAATAGTTTTTTATATGCTAATAAAAAAGTTTAAAAACCTTTTAATGCATCTTATCACTGCCCCTTCACTCGCATCTGTGCCGTCAAATCATTTGCAAAGTGTTCATCAAAAACAAAAACCCATAAGTGAATCTATATAAGATTTACGGAAATTTTTTTTCATTCAAGGTAATTTATTCGGAATTATTGGGAATTATTTGAGGATTTATTCGAGATTATTGGGATTTATGGGATTTAAATAGGAATTATTGGGAATTATTCGGAATTATTTGGAATTATTTGGAATTATTTGGGAATTATTGGAATTATTTGGGAATTATTGGAATTATTTGGGAATTATTTGAAATTATTAGGAATTATTGGGATTTATTTGCAAAAAAGGAATTATGGTGTACAACATTTTGGGCAGATATTTACCCCTCGTTTCCATCTTTTCATTATTCACAATGGTTCTTTATATGTGATGCTAATTATTTAAATTCATTGAAGTAGTAAGTCATTTGCATATTTGGATTGAAATCTGAGCTGAATTTGTTTATAATTTTGCATGTAATATTCTATCCTTCTCAAATGATTTAAGGTTAAAGCTAATCAAAATTGATAATAACATTTTCTAAATCTTCAGTAACATGTTTGAAACTTTCTATGGAATATTGAAACAAACTTCTGGGATCTTTTTTCCAATATAGCCTGGAGGAGGTTCTTTATCGCTTTCATTCTTGAGTGATATATGGAAGTTATTTGGGCATCTTATATTAAATTTGTCATTGTAATACCTATTCACTAACATGTCCCATACTAGTGATCTTTCGAAAAGTATTAAATTGTTTGCTCTAGGTTTCCTGATAAATTCTTCATTCTTACTATTTGGTATTATTGTTTCTATATTGAAATTTGATGTACTCGTTGAATTTTTTTCACTTTTCTTTCGTTTAGTTGTATGTTGATCATGATCATTCATTTGTCTTTTTGAATATTTTTCCGTGAGCAACGAGATATCTAATTCATTGAAATTCTGTTTCTTTTTGTGGTGTAGTGATATAAAAATTTTCACTCTATCAGTATTTGAAATGATTAAAGATTTGATGTCATCAACAAATTCTGTTTGTGGTTTTTTGTGAATAATTTTCTCAATTTTACTATAATAATACCTTTCATTATCTTTTTTTTTAATTACTTCTGATGTAACAGCATTCTCTCTGTACATCACTTCCCCCATTTTTTCATTTTGTGTTTCTAGTTTTTCTTCTTGTATTTCTATCTTATTTTCAACTTTTTGGTTTATCTGTTTTGTTTCATTTTCATTTATTTTTGTAGGAAATTCTTTCCTCTGAATTGTCAACGTATTGTTGATATCCGTTCCAATATTATCATATTTTTCATCTAATTTTCTATTCATTTCTTTGATTTGTTTTTCTATATTTTGTGTGATCTTTAATAACATATTCATTATGGCATATTGATCTCCACCTTGCTTCCCTATATTTCCACTTATATTTTCTTCTTGCTCCCCTCTTTCTCCCATTGTTGTTTTACTTCTGGTATTCATTTTACTATGTTACTTGAATAAAATTTCATACAAAAATAAATAACTGAAATTCAATAAATAGAAAAATTTCTTATAATTCAAACCACGCGTTGGGCGCCATTTTTGTTATGGTTCCTTTTTTTTATCTTTAAAATTTTTCAATTTAATTTGAATTTTGAGGAACCAAATTTATAACAAAATATAGAATTTGTAAAATTTGAATATTTTACCTGGCCTTGATTCTTATCTCAATTGAGGGTTCAATAAAACTTGAAAGATTTTGATTTTAAAATATTATAATTGATAATTCTTTGAATTTAATGAAATCTTATTAACTACTAAATATTCAATTTAGTTTCTATATTAATCTATCAATAAACAAGAAAAATAAACACTATCACTAATTCTATGGTTTTCAAATCAGTTCAATGTTCCTATAAGGTTATGTCGAAAATTGGTTAATGTTTATAAGTCACTCACTTTCAATCATCACAATCTGCTACAATATTTCTAAATAGTCTCTTGAAATTATTCTTCAATGAATATTTCTGAAATAACTGGTTCTATCGGCTTTCTTTCTTCGTAAGTTGAAATCTTCTTTTACCATTAATTATATTTCCATTTCCATTTGTATATTAATTGCACTCAATCTCATAACACTTAAATTTTCATCAATTTAAGTCTGTTTCAATTAATTTTTCCTTCAATAATAATCCTCAATTCAATTTTTACAATCTTTTCTTCCCCTCTTTTTTTTCTTTTTCGTCTCCTTGGTTTCACTCCTCAAAAGTCCCTAGTCTCTAGATTTCTTAACACTAATACATAATACAATAACATAGAATTTATTTACATTTTTCTTATCAAAATCTTTCAATTTTAGCCTCATCAAAAAACCAGCAATTTAACTCAATGAATTTGGAAATCGAATACTACAATCGAAGACTATAATTTTGAATGAAAACTTGTTGAATTTTGATTCATGTACTTGCAATTATGTTATGATATAGTTTCAACCAGGTAACGTACTATGTATCCTTTTTAAATAATCAAAATTTAGATATAAATATAGAACCATAACAAAAATTCCATAACAATATATATATATATTTATATATATATATATATATATATATATATATATATATATATATATATATATATATATATATATATATGTATATATATACATGGCAAAGATTTAATGGACATAACCCTCTGAAACGAAAATGAACCGTAGACAGCTGTTTCGGGCTTTCAGAGGGGTTATGTCCATTAATCTTTGCCATATATTTTAAATATCCCTCATATATTTCATATATATATATATATATATATATATATATATATATATATATATATATTATATATATATATATTATTATATATATATATATATATATATATATATATATATATATATATAAAAAACTATCTGTTGTATCGATGAGTAGCCAGTCGATAGGGAACTGGACTGATTCCTCATTATAAGAACATTTATTGTAAATGTATGACTTGTGTACATTCCTCGTAATGTCTATTAGGCCAACATATATTATTATTATTCTTTATAAAAGTACTTATATTCGAATTTATTCACAGTCAACTATTCATTTCATTGTTTCATAAAGACTTACATGGTACGATGAAAATAATTCATTCGAAACAAATATAGGAGTATCAAATCGCTTGTACTCTGGACTTAATATTTGTTCCAAATGAGTTATTTTCATCGTATTATATATATTTTTTTCTACAAGCGGACGCTTTGAATCCAT
This sequence comes from Hippodamia convergens, assembly GCA_038502775.1. Classification (NCBI taxonomy): domain Eukaryota; kingdom Metazoa; phylum Arthropoda; class Insecta; order Coleoptera; family Coccinellidae; genus Hippodamia; species Hippodamia convergens. The sequence goes on along the minus strand of JAVSIQ010000793.1, from coordinate 34,364 downwards.
TTTCCTCACGCATTTCAATTCGTAAAGAGTTACATTTCCAAAACCCTGCTATTCAATTCCAGCATACTTTCTGTGCGGAAAAGGAATAGCATGGGTTCTTCCTGCGCACTTTCATCACAGCTTAATATGTTTATTAAGCTGTGCTTTTATTAAAGAATAAACTGAACTCTGATATGTCTCTATGCACCGAATGTCAACGATGACAGTACCATGGAAACGACATGTAGAATTACGTTCGACATTAATGTGTATCAGGAATTAATTAATTTATTTTTTATTCATTTAACTCTGCAAATTTACAGCTGAACGAGAAAACTATTTTAATACAAAATATTATCCTAAACACAATACTATTTCATAAATACAGTAGAATCCGTTTATTATGACGCCGGCTATACTGACCAATCGCTTATAATGACGCAAATGCAGTGTTAAGTGTTAAGTTTGGTTTCATCCAAAACTCCATACAATAGGGTCCAGATATAATGACTTCGCTCATATGAAATGTCGCTTACAATGACATGATTTCAGATACAACATGATTTTTCGAAAATTTTTCCGGTTATAGTGACCGCTCGATCCTTTTATCAAGCCACCCTACACTTTTTAATGCGATGAGGTTTGATACGATACGTGACATACGCGTGCCGACATGCTTTTCAGTATAATCCAGATCCTAAAAGAGATTATTGGTGTTTTATGGACAAAATGACATCCACTGAAGCCATTTCTAAGTTGTACAATGGTGTAAGAAGCTATTATTTCAAGTCAGAATGACAATTCTCGTAATATGTCTTAGTTTTTACTCCTGAAAAATATTCTGTTTTCTTGTGTTATAACATCATTTGGTTTATCTATGGGAGATAATTGCCTTTCATTGGGGTCCCGTAGCGGTCTTCAAACATCTGAAGTGCCGAAAAATCATCACCTGGAAGGTCGTATCTGGTTTGAAAAAACCCTCACGACCAGAGAGCAACAATTTGTGGATTTTGAATTTGAATATCGAAGGAATTTCGAAAGGAAAGTGTGATTACGTCTCCAAATTAGCTGATGAACATGGTATCAAAGAGATTCTTCTGCAAGAAACCCACACGGCAACAGAAAAAAAATCCTCGTGAAAGAGGACAGTTGCAAGGTTATGTATTAATTGATTTTTTACAAGTTTAGCTTGTTATGTTGAAAAATTATCAGTTTCGTAACTTTCAGCAGATTCGGGAAGGGGAAATTGATGGATTTTTTTTCATTTCTTTCAAATTTTGTGACATTTCTGTCATAAATATTTATAAACCTACGAACATTATTTGACCAAGAAATCTTAATGTTGATATTTTTTAAAGTAGCAAATGCATTTCCAAAATGCATTCAATTTATTCTGAATAATCGGTTTCTTTTCTGCTTTTGTCTCTTTTCATTTCCGATTAACAATTACGAGTCGTTTTGGGAAGAATCTGTGTATCCGAGCCCATAGACGAATAACATGAAGATGATCACACTGATGTCTTTCAAGATTTTCCTGATATTTGATATTTTATGTTATTTTGTTTACGGGGAGGCAGGTTTTTTCGGCTGAGGTTTTTTCCCCTGGCTGTATAGTATCGTATGATACTAGTATTGATAAACCCGTCTTTTTTTTACCTCAGCTTAGGTACTTTTTGTTTCAACATTTAATGTATTATTTTAGCTCTCTTTTTCATAAGAATATATACAGGGAGTACCAAGTTCGACGGCCTATTAGGCGTTTCTGGAGAACTAGACTTATTTGAAATCTGAAAATTGGGATTATGATATTGTTTGACATAATCTACCGAGCTGAAATATTCTTGGAGCCTGACCACTTTCAGTTATACAGGGAGAGAAAAAAAAAATTTTCAAAATTTTATTTTTCTGTTTTTTTCTTTTTGAGTTTGATAGAGTATGCAATTCTGAATACATTCGTACTCGAATCATTGCATTCGTCGAAATACTTTCAAAAATATCGAGAAAAATCTGAAGAAAAAGAGAGAAAAGGGTATTCGGTATTATGTTTGTTATTCCTAATCTACATATCTTAAGCACGAACCGTTTTCACATTTTTGAAGTCAAAGACTGTGGAAATTTTCTACATTTTTAAAATTTTGAAAAACTCGTCACAGGGTGTTCCAAATGTTGGGCCAAAAATTGGGATCAAGATTGGCCCATAACTTTCGTTTTTCAAATTAGAACCCTATTTTTTTATGATTGCGTTGGATTGTATAAAGAAAAATGATGATAGTGTTCTAACATGTTAATGCTCCTAAAATTGATAATTCTTGAGTTATTCAGGATTTCCTGAATTTATGTGGTACGTAGCGTCAAATTCATTCAATCTGTTTCATTTCAACTATGACCTGGGTCATAGAAGATGAATTATTCCACTAATGATATACACTTGAATACATCCGTACTGAAATCGTTGCATTCGTCAAAATACTTTCGGAATTATAAAGAAAAAACTGAACAAAAAAAGGTGGATAAGAGTATTCGGTATAATGTTTGCTATTTCTAATCTAGATATCTTGACCACAAACCGTTTTCACGTTTTTGTAGTCGAAGACAATGGAAATATTTTACATATTTAGAATTTTGAAAAACTCGTCACAGGTGTTCTAAATGTTCGGTCAAAAAGTGGGATCAAGATTGGCCCATAACTTTCGTTTTACAAATTAGAACCCTATTTTTTTATGATTGCGTTGGAATCTGCGAAGGAAGATGGTGATAATGTTTTATTATGTTGATACTTCTAAAATTAATATTTTTGAGTTATTTAGTATTTCCTGATTCCATGTCGTACATTGCGTCAAATTCATAAAACCTGTTCCATAACAACAATGATGAATGAATTGAACAAAAAGGTGTGTCACTAGTGAGTTATTGAAATAATTTATCTTCTATGACCAAGGTCATAGTTGATATGAAACAGATTTAATGAATTTGACGCTACATACGACATAAAATCAGAAAATGCAAAATAACTTAAGAATTATCAATTTTAGGAGCATGAACATGTTGAAACATAATCATCATTTTTCTTTGTACAATCCAACGCAATCATAAAAAAATAGGGTTCTAATTTGAAAAACGAAAGTTATGGGCCAATCTTGATCCCAATTTTTGGCCCAACATTTGGAACACCCTGTGATGAGTTTTTCAAAATTTTAAAAATGTACAATATTTCCACAGTCTTTGACTTCAAAAATGTGAAAACGGTTCGTGCTTAAGATATGTAGATTAGGAATAACAAACATAATACCGAATAATCTTTTCTCTCTTTTTCTTCAGGTTTTTCTCGATATTTTTGATAGTATTTCGACGAATGCAACGATTTTAGTACGAATATATTCAGAATTGCATACTCTATCAAATTCAAAAAGAAAAAAACAGAAAAATAAAATTTTGAAAATTTTTTTTTCTCTCCCTGTATAACTAAAAGTGGTCAGGCTCCAAGAATATTTTAGCTCGGTAGATAATGTCAAACAATATCATGATCCCAATTTTCAGATTTCAAATAAGTCTTGTTCTCCAGAAACGCCTAATAGGCCGTCGAACTTGGTACACCCTGTATATATTTCAAGTCGAAAAAAAAAAACAAACGCAAACTAAAATTTCAGATTATTTTTCTGAAAAATGAAAAAGTGCCTTATATTAAGTTTTTTTTTTGTAAGAGAAGCTATATTTTTCTGGATAAAGCAAAATCTGAATTTGTCGTTCTTTTCCCAAACTGAAAAATCCAAGAAAAATATCAATTTTGCTGAAATTCTGTTTTATGTGACTTCCGGTTATTATGACGTATTGTTCATTTCCCTTCGATGTCATTATAAGCGGATTCTACTGTATCAGAGTACTTCGTTGCAGGCAGTTGTACACTGCATGAGGTACAATAATGTGACAGCATAACACCAATTACAATATTAAACTCAAAAATCTTAGATTAAAACACCACCGGAAACTACTCAATCCCTTCAGCACCTGGGACTTGAACACTGAAAAGGAGCCGAAAAAAAATCCAAACTTCTTAAGTGAGAATTCACTACTTTCTGAGCACGCTTCGGAACACATTTGAAAGGTAATTAGTTCTATGTGTAGCGAGTCACAACTAGAAAGTATACCTAGTCGCTCTATTGGGAATATTAAAATTAATCATCTTGAGTAGGTAAAACTCAGGACTTAGTCCAGTCAATGAGGGCAAAAATAGGGCATTATCTCCGAATTCTTTCAAGATGCTTCGATTTTGATGAAATTTTGGGAATGAGCTCTACTTGTCTCCTACTCCAAAGTCTACCCTATGCCAATATATGCTTATTATTTTTAATGGGTGAAAACAACCCCTATAGCCAAAAGTATAAAAAAAGTTATTTTTGGGATTCAGTAGAGTTTCATAAAATTTGATGAAGTTTTTTTTATATAATTCAAGACCATATAAACCACCCCTTTTAGCATAAAATGTGTGAAAATGGGGCTTTATTAATACTATCAATTAATTTCAATCAATTATTTTGGATTTTGGATCAAGGGTAGTTTAAGTTGTTTGTATTTTTCAACCCATAAAAGCACCCCCAATCTGTTCAAAATATCAAAATAAGTATAACATTCAAACATTTGTTTTATTCATCACTTTATTCAAGTGAAATTAATACTTTTTGGGTCAAAAATTTAATTTGTCAATTATTTCTTCATCTTTGCCAAAGATTGGCCGACTGTTTTGTCAGTTAACACCTGCACATTCCCTACATGTAGCGTAACAAAAAAAGGTTAGTTTTCTGCAGGTGCATGACGCATTGCATCCTTTTTTTCAGTTACAAAAAGTCATTTCCAATAATTCTGGTTTTTGCATTTTTGTGGGCTGCAAATATCCATTGGTACTATTCCAACCCCAATCAACTGAACCAAGAGCTTTATTACCTAGCCAAATTTGAATTTGGTAACTAATCTGAAGTGAAATGCGTTCTCAGTTGGCAAAATATTCCAATGTGCATTCACATATGTGCCGAATTTCGTATTTGCTACGAAATTAAAAAAAAAATTGGTTCGGATTTTTCACAACAACTCCCTTCATTTTTAAGATACCGTATCCAATTGAGGACTATGAACCATATCGATCACATCAATTGAAAATTTCTAGTTTTCGAACGGTTAAGGGTGGAAGGGCGCAAGAAAGACAATACTTACACTATCTACCTAACTTGAAGTACTAATATATAAATTTGTCAATTTTCATGGAACACCAAAAAAAAAAACAAAAAACAGCAATTTTGTTGAAAAAACCATACATTTTTGTACTGAATCATTTTTTTCGTATCTCCCTTCATTTTCGACTTTCAACGAGAAAAAGGCAGATTTTCAAGAAAATTGAAAAGGGCGCTTTCTCCTGCGATCTTATTTTTTTTTACAAACTATGCATTTTAGACCAGTCAAACTTCTTGAGCATATGAACAATAATAAAATAAAAGGTTTCGTCGATGGAAATTGATCCATTTCAATTCTGGCTGATGTGGGGTTAGTTTAACTATCTATTTTTCGTGAAAACATCGAGTCGTCAATCTTTTCTGCATTGTATTTCGCTGAGTTTGTATGAAATCGACCTTGAACATCACTCATTGTAAATCTCTTTTGAAGCACTACAAGAAATTTTCATTGCGTTCAATGCATAATTTTTGTGTTATTCGTAAATAATCTTTCCAAAAAGTTTAATTTTTCAATGAAAATATCATGTTTTCAAACATGAATAACTAAAAAAGTATTGAGTTTTCGAAAAAACTTTATGAAACATTTTCTGCTAAGAATTAGGTCTCTCATCGACTCATGGAGTCATTTTGACAAAAAAAAATGTCCACCCCCTTAGATAAAAGCATACTTTGCAATAGGGTAGACTTTGTTCCACGAGCTATTTTTTACCTACTGTGAAAATTTCAAGTAAATTGATTCATTTTGAAAGAATTCGGAGCAAATATCCTCATTGACTGGACTAACTATCAATCATACCGTTCAGGTTTTTTCGGCTGAGGTTTTTTCCCCTGGCTCTATAGTATCGTATGATACTGGTGATGAATGTATCGTATGATACTATAGTATCATACGAAGAATGTTGTGGTACCCCCTTCCTTTTTTTACCTCAGCTTAGGTTCTTTTTGTTTCAACATTTATTGTATTATTTTAGCTCTCTTATTCAAAAGAATATATATTATATATATATATATATATATATATATATATATATATATATATATATATATAAATTTTCAAAATTCTTGTTTGGGTACTCGGCATAGGGCTTCAATTTATTCAATACAACAATTGGTCTTTTAACATCTATATTTCGGTCCTTAGTTTGGGACCTTCATCAGGATGCTACAAAAATCACGTCAATGGGCAAAATTAATACAATTATATAAAAAATCTTACATAGGACAAGTTGTAAAATGAATGGCGAAAGGCAGCATTCAATAGAAAACACTTCTCATTAAGATTTTTTATATAATTGTATTAATTTTGCCCATTGACGTGATTTTTGTAGCATCCTGATGAAGGTCCCAAACTAAGGACCGAAATATAGATGTTAAAAGACCAATTGTTGTATTGAATAAATTGAAGCCCTATGCCGAGTACCCAAACAAGAATTTTGAAAATTTGATATTTACGGCAAATCTCCTTTAATAGATATATATATATATATATATATATATATATATATATATATATATATGGATATATTTTTTTATTGACCGTAATATAATATAATATAATACAACTTAAGGAAAAACCACATTATATGTATGTACTCTTGTCGATAATGTACTCTTTACCCTTTGTAACATTTAGTTTTATATTTGTTACAGCTCCTCGAAAAAGGTAATAAATATTACCGAAAGCTCGGAATGATATAGAAGTGTATTACTTACCTTGATGAGACCGAGATTCCCAAAAACCTTCCTAAACGTATATATATATATACCGTTCAATAACTTGAACAAAAAACAAAAGTCACACAATGTGCGGCGATCTTCTAGTTTATCTAGACGGTAAAAAAAAACACGAACCTCTCTGCGACCACCACTCACGCTGTTACCAGATCTGTAATCCAAAACTCTCAAAAACTTATTTTGGACTTTTTCGATAAATTCAATATGGCAACGATAGATAGGAGTCCAGACACATGAACCATATTCCAAGCCAGACCTCACAAGCGAACAGAACAGCAACCTAAATGTTTCAGGCGAGAACCCGTATGAGTTACGGCAGACAAAACCCAACGTACGTTATGCCCTGGAAGTGATACCACGGATCAGGCCCGGGTCTAGGGGGGGCGAAGCGGGTTGCTTGCCCTGGGCGCCAGCTTAGGGGGGCGCCAAAATCAACCAGCGGTTAAATGTTTTAATTTTTGATTTTCTCGAAAGAAATTCATTTCATAGTGCTTACATCGAAACAGTAGAATTGAAACATGATAAACCACCACTATGCCAAAAATCTTCTGAATTTATTAATGCCTCAATGTAACTTTTGTTTTTCGAAAGGAAAGGAAAAAGGGCGAAGAGTTGGATTAACAACAATTTTTTGGTTTCCAATCGACTCAGCTATTATATAATCATCGGCAGAGGTTTTTCATGAATTGATAACTTTCTGTGGCACGTTGAGCACTTTCTGGTTGAACAAAAATCATCCAAAGTTTTCGGAGACGGTGGTATCATGCATTTTGTTCACACAAAAAGTGCTCAACGCGCCCCTAAAGGAGTTGTAAATACATAAAATACCCCATGCGTGTCGGCATTCTGTTCAATCGTTACAAGATTATTGTATTTTGGCGGTTTTTTTAGGAGGCTTCTTTGATTTGGGTTTCTTCATGTGGCAAGTGCGGGTACTCTCATTTTTCAATAATTATGTATTATCCATTCACCAAGAAGAATTTTTTTTTTCGAGAAGGGGATAAATATAGATTCTTCTGATGTTTATTCCCATTCTAGAGATAAAAGTATTTGAATTCGGATTTCAAGGTCTATTATTATTCATATTTTATTTTCATGAATTTTATTTATCAAGGGTATGTGTATATCCGTTTCTATTTTGTTATTACTCGTTGATTCGTCTTCATGTATTTGCAATTATTATATTTATTTCTCCCATTTCTTCATAATATTTATATTTTATTTTGAGAACAAAGTCTGCAGGTGCCCACGCATATATAAAAAAAAGAAATAGAAAGAAAGGGAAAACTAAAGTCGCCTAGGCCTTATCGTTTTTCGAAAATTTTTGTTTTGCCCCCCTGAGAAAAAATTCATTCTGCGGGTACCCATGCAACGCAAGCATAGACCCAGTAATTTCTTTGCCTGGGGAATTACCGACTCTTCCTAATCATATCTGGAGCGTTGGCAATAATTCGAACTACGATAACTCTTTGTATGTTTTTCTGGTTATTTGTGTGAACTTGTAATCAGTTTCAAAATTTCTTGTTGGTAAAACAAAATTTTGCCGAACTTTTTCGAGAATTCGATTGGAGATATTGCTTTCATTTTCAAAAAAGTAAAAAGTTTCAGATAATAATATCCCCGGAATTTGCGTTATCCAAAGCCCACCACGTCAAGGTTGCGGGGTCGGATTGTCGGTTCATTGTGTGATTTTTGAATATTTGAGCAACATCTACAATAAAATTGTGGAAAAGCTTCGAAAAACTTTCTTTCTCATGTTTAAAAGGTAATGAGCTTTTCAGAGCAACAAACGTGATCCTTTAATTATTCAGAAACTCGATCGAGTGAAACAAAAAAACGGCTGGCTGGATTGATTTGGCTTTTAGTAGGGTTTATGTGAACATATTGAAGTGAAAAAGGCACACTTAACATTCTTAGATTTTGTATGATTCAGCGATTGATTTCCGAAACCGGAACCCCTTTTCGTTGCATTTTCAAATTCATGTGACAAGCAGACATTTTTTTTTAGTTGAAGAAAAAAAGGATCTTTTTTTATTTGAGGGTCGAGGGTCGATATCTCCATGATTAGTAAACGTATCGAGATCTGAAAAAAATAGGCTAGAAAGTTGAATTGAAAATTTTGTTGTTGTTGGTTTTTCTAGTATTACTCAAAAACTTATGACGTTACAAGATTTCAAAGTAATAATCCAATAGTAAGATAGGTATTGAGAGCTACAATTCCTTCTTTTTTTTTGTACGACCATTCCTCTCGATGTTATGGCCTGTTGAAAATTGCTCGAAAAATTTCGATTTTATTTTGATCCTTTAATTCATTCCATTTGTGTAGATATAAATTTTAAAAGCTTTCAATTCTTATACCAAACTTGAGAGGGGGGCGCCGCCATGAATTTCTGCCCCGGTCAGAAAAAGTCGTAGATCCGGGCCTGCCACGGATATGCTTCCTAAAATCAAGTTGTTTATCTAATTTTAAACGCAGATCATCAACTGGGCCAACCTGAACAAGAACCGATCCATTGATGTTGTAATAAAAGGCAACAGGTCTCCTACAACGATGAAAAGTGATGGTCTTACACTTTGACACATTAAGGGCCCAGCAGTTGAGTACAGTCCAATCGAAAAACATCTCCAACTGATCCTGCCACCGAAAGCAGTCTCCCAAATCTCGAATCGGACAGTAAATCTTCATGTCGTCTGCGAATAATAAAAATTCACGAGGCACAGCTTCACCCGAGTTATTTATGAATACTCACTCACTTCATTTATGAATAGGTTGAAAAATAACAGTCCAATATGAGACCCTTGAGGTACACCTGAAAACACTCCTAATTCTCTAGAATAGAACTCTCCATACTTTACCATCTGGGTCCGCCCGTAGAGGAACTGGCGAAACCACATTAACAGAGATCCAGAAATTCCTAAAGCAGCCATTTTAGCCATCAGCAAGTTCAAACAACAATCAGATCACAAAAACTAAGTAATCGAATTTGATCTGTGTGTTGAATTCAAATCGATCTCGTATAGGCGCTTGGAGAAAAAACATTGTTCCTAACTCGTGTGGAAAGTGCTTTTCCCGCCCTCAACTGATTACCCGAACTCCGCTTCGCGAAAATATCTCTTTCCGCATTTGTTAGGAAAATGACTAATCTATAACGAGGTAATTTTTATCGATAGTATAGGTACATGTAGAATTCATTTCGAAAAATCCATTTCAGTCTTGATGAAGGAACAGAAAGTTACGAAATTTCGGGAATGTTGCGGTTGACTAGTCTGAAAATAGTTTCTGTCAAATTCCTTTAAATGTTCCATTTCAGGGTAACATCAATGTTCTTTCATTCATTAAATCATTTTTTCAGGCTTCCGAGGAAGCGTTTGCTGCAAGCTACCCAAATGTCCGCACCGTCGCAATCAAAAAGGTAGGTTGTCTTTCAATTTTGTCCTAACAAATGTAATGTCATGAAAATGGAATCAAAATGTCGAATTTTAAAATATTTTTTCATCATAACGAATTCTTCGTCACTAAGGAAAAAGTGAACAAGAACTATGAAAATATTCCTGATAGTAGCAAGTAATTATTTTTATTACAACATGAATATCTCGTAAAATTATGTATATTTAGAATGACTTCTTTTCCACTTTTGTCCTCAGCAATTTATAGCCAAACAAGTAATTAAGTTTTTAAAAACACTTGGCTTCACGGTCGCGAAAAGAATTGGGCTTTTCCATCACTCGGAGAAACCTACATGAGGGCCCTGATTTAGGCCCACATGATAGCGCGACAATGCACGGCCATGGTCGCGCGTTGATAGCGCGGCAGCCCGCAACTACTGTCATTTTTGCGAGCACAGAAAAAGTCATTGAAATCTCTGTCAATATTTCAGCTTTGTACTTCTAATCGCGCGAATCATCTAAACACGTCATTAGGTACCTTTACATTAACGATCTTTCCTGCGCGACTGGAACGTCCCGTGACAATCGCGCGCGAATGCATATTATTGTAAGGGAAACCTTCCGCTAGGGATAAGACGCGTGAAAATTCGCACACTCTTTCGCTAGCGATTACCCGCGCGATTATTTCATCTCGATAAGTACGATTGGCACGTGACGTTTCAGTTACGCAGGAAAGATCGTTAGTCTACATGTAGCTGATACAGTTTACACGCGCCACTCCAGACCGCGCGAAAGCTCGTGGGGCCGTTCCACTTGGCGATCACAAATTTCAAATTCAAATTTATTTCAAATTCAAATTTCAAATTCAAATTTATTCATCATCATCATTATAAGTTAACACAATAATATAAAGTACACTCAATTCACTCAAATAACACTTTGATATTTTGTTAAATAATGAAAGAAATGTAGAAGGAGTGAAACTGTGTGCAACTGGATTCACACTAGAAATGAACGAATCCACGTCTGTGTCGTGAATCAGATGCTAAATTTGTTTATTATGGACACCATGACGGAATGGAGCAAGTGAGGGGACCACAGTGACCGCTCCCAGAGAGCCAGGCGAAAGAGCGCCCCGCCGCGTAGGCTCATACGTAACTGCCTTATCAAATGGTTTGAACATGTTAAATAGACTTCATGATATCCAGAAACATTTCATAGTTCTCTCGGATGAATATTTTAGTTAATTTACTGAACTTACGTTTATTGTTTTTTGATGATTTTATGGTGCTAGGGAGTTTGTTATAAAATTTAGGTGCAAAATATGTCACCGTACGTTGTGAATGAGCCTTATTGTACAGATGGGTTCTCAATAGGTCCGACCTGGTGGTGTAGTATGAAGGGATCCTCGGTAAAAGATGTTCCAGCTTAGGAAGATAATTCACGCGAGCGTGAACATAAAGAGCCCTAAGTGGAAGTACGTTAGCCAGCTTGAATAGTCCATGAGTTGAAAATGTTCGGGTCTTGTTGTGTATTATTTTCAATATATATTTTTGAGTAGTGACGACGTTGTGTAAAGCATTGTTGAATCCTCCCCCCCAAATAACCAAACAATATCTCAGAATGGACTCAACGAGTGAGAAATATAACATGTTCAGTAATTTCACAACGATCAAAATGTTCCTTTAGCCGTTCCACTTAACGACCACGGTCTTTGTGAGCGCGGCAAAATCATCGCTCACTCCAAGCTCAAATTTACCCACATATTTCGATGTTCTGTGACGACCTATCTCAATAGATGCGTGAAAGTGAAAATGGACGTTCAGAATTCAGTTTAGATATATATTTATTATAATATTTCTAACTGTTGTACACTTAAATTTAATTTATTGTTTAGAATGACTTCTACTTTTTTCAAGTATGTCATGTTCTTTCATGACAGCCCAAAACGCCCAATAATCCGTTACACTTGAGTCAACATAATAGCGCTAGCAAGCAAGTGGAATGGGGAAAAGAGCGGTCGTGAGCGTGAGCGTTGTGATCGCCAAGTGGAACGCCCCCCATGTGATTTTCGCGCGCGATGAATCGCGCATGAAAGATCGTTAATGTAGAGGTACCTTATGTTGTACTTCAATACGCGCGACGTCGCGCGAAACAAGATACTGGCGACAGAGCAAAGTCGAACGCGCGTGATAGCCAATTTACGCGCGATGACGCGCGACCATATGAACATTTCTATTTGACTACTCAGTATCTCTAGTCGCGCGTTTGGGAATCGCGCGTAACCGCACGATCATCTGAACTAGGCCTTAGGGCCACTGCTAAAATTTCATTGAGTGAAAGAGGATGTACAGAGTTCTTTTTTCGCATGTCATTGGAGATATGAAACCTCATTTCGATGCCTATTGAAATATTTTCTGGTAGGTCTCTGCATTTTCCTGAAAACTTAATATGGGTTTTCTCTCCCAGTCTGAAAAATTTTTTCTAATTCTTTCTTGTTTCAGAGAAAACCCATATTGAGTTTTCAGGAAAATTCATTTCGTTGCAATTGGATGTCAACCAATACCATGTAATTTCTGCTCAGTACATCACACCCAATTGCTTTAAATATCGAAGTTTTTTATGAAGATTTTGTCACTGAGGTGTATGAGATACTGGTGATGCCAAACAAGGCTGAAACCGGTATATCTCTCATCTCAGTGACAAAATTTAATATCATTTCTCCAACCTAATGACAAAAGATCTCTGAGCCTGGGAACTGAAAATGGTATTCATTTCGATGATTACTATTTTGAATTTATCTATGTTTCAAAAAAGTAATTCAGTATAACATGATGCTTTTCACATTGTAGTTCTCGGTCTCACTGATATCATTTTTCATTGTTTTTAGAAGTTAACAGTTATAAGCAGGGAGCGAAAAGTTGAAAAAAAGTTCGAGCATTAGTTAGTCTTTCAATATTTTTTTCTGCTGGTCTGATGCACAATACCAATCGATCTCAACTCAGTTTTCATAGCAGTATTCTCCTTCATTCTGAGTACGTAGGATTTTGATTCTTTTACCAGACTGATTTTCAGCGATTTGAAATTTCGGAAATAATCGGTTACTTGATCCTTTGATTTGAAAAAATAAACGAAGGACTTATAATTGAAGTCATCTATAAATGACAGCAAATTTCTTGGACCTTCAAAACTTGCTTCCTTCATCAGCCCTACAAGGTCCGAGTGCTCTAATTATTAACATTTAGTAGTGGACCAGAGCTGTGCCAGAGCCCTGCGCTTTGTGCTCGTAAAAGCACTCGAAGCCCTTTTGTGCTCCCGAGCACAGTGCTACCAAGCCCTTTCTAAAAACAGGGCTTAGAGCTTAGTATTTCAAGCATTTCATCAAAGGACTTAGTGCTTAGCAATTTCCAAAGTGCTCCCGAACACTATCTAGCCGTAACACGAACATATGCGTTCGAGACCGACGCCTTGAAACCTGGGATCTTTTGATGTTCAGTCGAGTGATAAACATCTCACGTTTGTTTGTGACGTTAGTGCGCAGTCATGAAGATCTGGTAAGTTTATTGATTATGCTCTCGAATTTTGTGAAGATCTGTTTTTAATTATTAATACAGGGTGGTTAACAATGAAGTCCCGTATTTGCAAAGCTCATAACTTCTGATAGGAGAGTAACAGGATGATCAAACTTTTTGTATGATTTTCTTTTCATTCTTGAGTTTTTACTGAGATGACACTTGAGGCTCAGCTTTCGAGAAATTGATAAGAAATTTCAAATTTTCGACCAAATAGTGGTTTCTATATGTGGAGAAAAAGTTAACAACTGGATTACAATTTCTTCTAAAGAATAAAGCGTTGAAATGAATGGGCCCAGATATTTGGTTTGATTGCTTCTGAGATGAGGGGATGATCGACTCAAAAGTTTTCATCAACCCCTCATGGAAAAATGAATTTGGTGAGGTTTTGACGTAATTGGAAGCTATTGTTTCAGAATCCATATTTTTAACTGTTTGGATTTCTCCTGCAAGCTCAAAGTAAACTTTCCATGTTTATTTTACAATAATTTTTCCTTTTTCACATGATCAGTCCAGTGAGTCCAGTTGAACTCATCATCAAAGATTTCCAACCGATATCAATCGTACCATTTGTCGAACTGTTGGCTCCTCTAGAATTCGAAAATATGTAATCTAGCTGTTTTTAATATATATATATATATATATATATATATATATATATATACATATTGTTACGGTATTTAATTTCTAGTTGTAAATTCGAAATATTTCCAAAATCATTCAAAATTATTTTATATAGAATTGTTTACATTTTTTCATTATGCTCAGATTATTATTATTCCTTAAATATTCCATTGTACGTAGTTATCGAATGTCGATACGCATGTGAAACGAAAGATAATTTTTTGTAGTTGAAATCGGGTTCATATTCGCGTGTCGCATTGATTCCTTCTTTTAGAAGATTAACTTGAAGAAATCGGAGTGAAGAACGGTTGTTGTAGAGATTTTGGTAAGCGGAGAATTCCGATTGCTTTTGCCAGATTGTTACGGTTTATGCCGGATTGGCCTTGTTAGATTTTTGAAAGACTGAGGGTAAGAAATTTTAATTAAAAAAATGTAGAAATACGTATCGAATATACTTTTATCCTTTAGATTTATCAACCCCTATTGTTTTCTGAAGAATTAACGAGTTAGAGCTGAATTTTGCTGGTTTGGCGTGGAAGTAGTATTTTAAGAGAACTTTGGATTCTCTTCAATTTTCAAGAAATTGGAAATCATCCTTTGGATACTGCCACCACGAGGTTCTGTCAGCTGTCACCCGGATTTCACACTGCCAAGTCGACCGAGGGCATTGTGCTTTGTTAAGTTAAGTAATTGCTACATTATCTGATCCTGAAAATTGCTATTTCTTCGTAATTTTTCCTTTCTTTCAATCCTTTTGTTAGTTGACAGGTTTTTTTCTAAATTTATTCATATTTCTTTTGTAATAACCATAATTGTATTATTTTCTATTCCTGCAATTAGAGAACTCACACTCTGATATTTCTATGATATTTTTGTATAACATTGCTGTTCACTATTTGAGAAAACTTGGGACCTATAAGTGTGAACCGATGTACATGCTCATGCTGTTCTCAGTGAGAATTAAATAACTGTAATTGATGATATCGACTAGAATTATAGTAGACTTAATTAAAATTGTGTTTTTCATTAGGTACAATTGGTCAAAAGACCATATACAACTAACGTTGTGCTTAAACAACGTAGCATAATTTTGGCGCCCAAACAAGCTCTAATTGTCCAGGAATCCAGGAATTTTGTCAAGATTTTGTGAAGGAAATAGCAATACGAGTTGGACACATTATAACTGAGACTATTTGAGCAGGATTGCTTCAGGAACTTGAGTAAGACCAATTTTTTTTCTTTATTCTATCTGGACCAAATTTTGTGAGTTTTGTTTTACCTTCCGTATATTTTCCTCAAGTTGTAAGGTTTTTTTTACGTAATTATTAACATTGATATACATAATCATTGGTATTTTGATTTGGAGCACTGAATATTCATTATTATATAAAGCGTTTTTTATTACGAGATATTTTTTTTGCAATATCTCAAACTTATTTTGAATAATAATGGCATCAAATACCTTGAAAATAGACCCCGATAGACTTATCAAGGAAGAGTTAGAATTCGAAATCTCTTTGAGAGGTGTTAATCCAGTAAGTACGGTTACAGAACTCATTTCAACCTTACGTAGTCTTCTTAAATTAGAAAAAGAAGGTCAACATTTCGCTAGAGTATATAAAGGCGATTGTAAATCAGAATTAGCGATATGTGAGAAAAAACTAATAGAAGTTGAAGTTAATTTGTCAGAAGCTGCCACGAATTCATGGCAACGTAAAATAAGATCAAAGTTAGGTCACTTGCTAAATCGAATTGAACTTATACAACCACTTGACGCTAAAGATGAAGAACTTAAAGCACAACAACAACACATTACTCATGATGTTTTCAGATCTATATAATTTAAATAATACGACTTTCTTTCAACATCAAAACGGTCAAATCTCTAGTAAAACTAAACAAATTTAATTCCATGAAAATATGAGCCTTGAAAAAGAATCACAAAAGATTCGAAACGTTGGCGATGTATTAATAGGAAATTAAATTGATATACATATTTTGTCCAAATTCCTGTGAATATTATTCCACTATCAAAAAGCATGGACGTAACCAGTAATCAGTATTTAAAGCACAACTTTTGACATCAACATTAAATTTAGTATTACAATTCACAAAAAAAGTAGAAGCATTATCTGTGTCAACAGACGATATACCCATGGATGTAGTTTTTGAACAACAGTCATTAAGTCAAAAACTATGTTCAACACCGAAATCACCTACGTCATTAAATAATACCTCCAGTCAACAAAGCCCTACATCACAACCTACATGTTCTACTGCACAAGTTGCTAACATATTAGAAAATTTAAGTTTGCTAGATCCAAAATTAGGTATAAAAGATTTTAAATTCAAGTTCTCAGGACAAAATGATTCATTGAGTTTCAACGCTTTTTCTGAAAATATTAGAGAAATGGCGGAAGCTCGAGGGGTCACAGATGATCAACTATTTCGTCGTGCTTTTGAATTTTTTGATGGTGAAGCATTAATTTATTATAGATCAATTAAAAGTCAGGCTAATTCTTGGTCAGATTTAATGAGGTTATTTCGTGAAGAATATTTTAGAGATGGTGATAGAAAAATTTTTGAACAAATAAAAGCTCGAACACAAGGCGAACAAGAATCTATTGCAATTTATGTAGCAAAGATGCAACGTTTATTTGGTTTCCTATCATTTTCCGTCAGTGAAAGTATGAAGCTAGAAATGATTAAAACTCGAATTAGACCAGAATATCAGATAAGCTTTGGACTTATTGAAGACATTGACTCTATTAGCAAGTTAGTTACATTAGGTAGAAAATTCGAAGATACTGAGCGTTCAATTAGTAATTTTGTATCTCCTCGTTTCAATGAAAACGCCGTTGAGTTTGATTTAGAGTACCATTCTCAGAAAAAGGTAGAAAATAGTAATATCAATAAACATGTTAAATTTCCTGACGAATCCTCAGTTCTTTCAAGGAAATCATTAAATTCAGGACCCGAGATTAGTTATTTACAAAGTAACACTAGAAAATCACGATCAAGATCTAGATCTAATTCCCGAAATAGACATACCAGTAAAAGCAAATCAAGCTCAAGAGATAGATTTTCACATCACTGTTGTAGTTCTTTAGATAATAGACGAAATTTTGACACTGATTATGAACATCAGTCTTTGAACTATAGTAGATCACCTAATAGAGCTCATACTGTTGGTTCCTCTATAAATTCTCGAGACCGTTCTGTAAGTAGAGATCGAACTAGACCAAATGCATATTCTCATGAATATAATACAAATCGCTTCACAAATAACCCATCAACATCAAGAAATCAGTTGTTAGGCAATCAAAGTCAAATGAATCAAACAAATACAGCTAGGCAATATCCATTGAATTCAAAAGCAAAAGATTTCACAAATAATTATACTGGTAGAAGACGTGGTAACTCAAGAGATGTTGATGTAGTGTGTTTTAGATGTAATGGATTAAATCACTATGCACGAAACTGTACTTCCTCAATAATTAAATGTTTCAGTTGCGGTTCAGTTGGTTTTACAAAGAGAAATTGTCCAAAATGTTCTTTAAACTGAATGAGAAGTTTAGTGCAGACCGAACTACAACTTCTAACGATTCTTCGGTCATATTGGAAACTGAATCAGATAATAATTTTCATATTAATTCTACAGATCTTTTTGATTCCAATAATGATATTTCTTTTCAATGCTCAACGTCCGAAATTGATGATTACATGAAAAAACATAAACCGATACTACATTTTCTGTTGGAAAAATCCTCTGAAAATGAATGTCCTTATATTGCAGTTGAAGTTTATGGCAAAACATTTAAAGGTTTATTAGATTCTGGAGCAAACCAAGTTTTTATCAATAAACATACGTTTGAATTTCTCAAAACTTTAGGAATAAAATTAACCGCACAAAATAATATTTCTTGCACTATTGCTAACAATACTGAATCACCATGCTTAGGTTACGTAACTGTTCCAATAAAGTTACAAAATAAAGTACATGTTTTCGATTGCTATGTTTTACCGGAATTACGTCATAATTTAGTACTTGGCACGATATTTTGGATTAAAATGAATTTGATACCAGATTTGCGAAAGGGTTGTTGGTACTTTGAGGATGACAATCGCATAAATTCTTTAAATTTACATTTAAATTCTATTCAAACAACTGAAGAATTGACACACAATCAGCGTTTGCAGGTTAATCAGGTTAAAGATGAATATTTCGAAACAGTCAAAGATGTTGAGTTAGGTTGTACCAGTTTAGTTGAACATGAAATCAAAACCAATAGTCCACCGATTAAACAAAGATATTACCCTGTAAGCCCTTATATGCAACAAAGAATCGATAAAGAAATTGATAGAATGTTACAACTTGATGTTAATGAACCGTCAACTAGTGGTTGGAGTTCACCAATTTTGATGGTTCCAAAGAAAGATAATTCTTATAGATTTGTAGTTGATTTTCGAAAGCTCAATGCAGTCACTGAAAAATGTGCTTATCCATTACCTTATATCTCATCTGTTCTTGATAGTTTAGGAAATGCTAAATTTTTAAGTTCACTAGATATAAAAAGCGCATATTGGCAAGTTAGGATGGCGGAAACTAGTAAACAGTATACAGGCTTTACTATTCCTGGTCGTGGTCTCTTTCAATTTAAACGAATGGCTTTCGGCTTATGCAATGCCCCGGGTACCTTTCAAAAACTTGTTGATCTATTATTTGGCCCCGAATATTCAAAAAATGTATTTCGATATCTTGATGACATAATAATAGTATCTGCTGATTTCTCTACACATCTTCAATTATTGAAGTCTGTTTTTCGAAAACTGTTGGAAGCGAATTTGATATTAAATAGAGAAAAATGTTGTTTCTTATGATCTGAATTAAAATATTTAGGCTTTGTGGTAAACCGTACTGGACTTTCTGTGGATCCAGATAAAGTAAAAGCTATTGTTGACTTACCTAGACCTGAAATGGCAAAGGATATTAAACGAATTATAGGAATGATTACTTGGTATCGTAAATTTATTCCGGACTTATCAACTATTATAGAACCTTTAACTAATTTAACCCGAAAAAATGTAAAGTTCAATTGGACACCTGAATGTGAACAGTCATTTAAAAAGATTAAAGATTGCTTAGTAACTGCACCAATTTTAAATTGTCCTAACTTTAATTATGAATTTATTTTACAATGTGATGCAAGTAGTTACGGGTTAGGATGTGTCTTGTCGCAATTCTATGATGGTAGAGAGCATGTGATCTGTTACCTCTCAAGAAGTTTGACGCGTTCAGAACGTAATTTTACAGCGACAGAGCTGGAATGTTTAAGTGTTCTTTGGTCAGTAGAACGATTGAGATGTTATATTGAAGGTGCTCCACATTTTTCCATCATAACTGATCATCATAGTTTAATTTGGTTGAACAACTTAAAATGCCCTCAAGGTAGATTAGGAAGATGGGCACTGAAATTACAACAATACAATTATACAATATTACACCGGCCTGGTAAAAATCATCTTGTACCAGATTGTCTGAGTCGCGCAATTCCAGAAACTTACTAAATCAATGATATACGTGTTAATAATATACAAGATTCTTGGTATAGTTCCATAATTTCTAAAGTAAATAAAAATCCATTGAATTTTCCCAACTTTCGAATATCTGAAAATGGTAATTTGTATAAAAATGTCGGTAGTAATTTTTCAAATACAAACTGTTGGAAAAAGGTAGTTCCGAAACATCAAAGGAATAAAATTATAAGAAAATTTCATGATGAACCGAAAACTGGTGGTCATCTAGGCATTTATAAAACATACTATAGGATTTTTGAAAATTACTTTTGGCCTGGTATGAAATGCGATATAACTAAATATGTAAACAAATGTAGAGTATGTGCCGCACATAAACCATAACAGACACGAAAAGCCGGACAAATGGGATCAAAACCAAATGTTGACAAATGTTGGCATCGATCAGCTCGAGGTTATCAATATGTTTTTGTGGTTTGCGATTACTTCAGTAAATTCACCTTACTTTTTCCACTAAGAACCGCCACAGCACCTGCAATTGTTAGGATTCTTGAAGAACAGATTTTCTTACTATTTTCTGTTCCCGAAATTATCAAATGTGATAATGGGAGTCAATTTAAAAGTAAAGAGTTCAACAAATTACTCAAAGCTATAATGTCAAAGTTTATTATAACCCCCTTTACCATCCTGAACCAAACTTCACCGAACGTACCAACAGAGTAATTAAAACCATGATTTCTAGCTATATTGAGTCAAACCATAAAACTTGGGATAAACATCTTGCCCAGTTAGGATGTGCTTATAGAACAGCCAGGCACGAAGTTATTCAGAACACACCATATTTTGTTAATTTTGGTTGTGAAATGAAAATAGATGGTAATGACTATAAATTTGATAGAGACCGTAAATCCGTCATTGATGAATCGCTGAACGAAAATCCTAACGCTACAATATCTAACAGCTTGGAAAAACTAATTTATCATCCAATATAAAGAATTTTAGTGCTAAGTTGGGCGATAAGTACCTATGTTGGTCCATATAGGATTGGAAAAAAATTAGGTATTAATACTTATGAAGTTTTTGATGAATTTCCAAAGGAAATTGGCATATTTCTCAATTGAAAACGGATAAGACACTAGATTAAACTTAAATTTGTTTTTTTTTTTGTTTCAGAACATTGCATTTCGCTGGACTTGGTTGTGTGAACTCTGTGGTGCTTCTAAAGTTTCATCTTGATATTACAACCTTTTGGAAGAAAAAAAAAATCTTCGATTTTTTTTCAGGAAGGGGGAGTATGTTACGGTATATAATTTCTAGTTGTAAATTCGAAATATATTCCAAAATCATTCAAAATTATTTTATATAGAATTGTTTACATTTTTTCATTATGCTCAGATTATTATTATTCCTTAAATATTCCATTGTACGTAGTTATCGAATGTCGATACGCATGTGAAACGAAAATAATTTTTTGTAGTTGAAATCGGGTTCATATTCGCGTGTCGCATTGATTCCTTCTTTTAGAAGATTAACTTGAAGAAGTCGGAGTGAAGAACGGTTGTTGTAGAGATTTTGGTAAGCCGAGAATTCCGATTGCTTTTGCCAGATTGTTACGGTTTATGCCGGATTGGCCTTGTTAGATTTTTGAAAGACTGAGGGTAAGAAATTTCAATTAAAAAATGTAGAAATACGTATCGAATATACTTTTATCCTTTAGATTTATCAACCCCTATTGTTTTCTGATGAATTAACGAGTTAGAGCTGAATTTTGCTGGTTTGACGTGGAAGTAGTATTTTAAGAGAACTTTGGATTCTCTTCAATTTTCAAGAAATTGGAAATCATCCTTTGGATACTGCCACCCACGAGGTTCTGTCAGCTGTCACCCGGATTTCACACTGCCAAGTCGACCGAGGGCATTGTGCTTTGTTAAGTTAAGTAATTGCTACATTATCTGATCCTGAAAAATTGCTATTTCTTCGTAATTTTTCCTTTCTTTCAATCCTTTTGTTAGTTGACAGGTTTTTTTCTAAATTTATTCATATTTCTTTTGTAATAACCATAATTGTATTATTTTCTATTCCTGGAATTAGAGAACTCACACTCTGATATTTCTATGATATTTTTGTATAACATTGCTGTTCACTATTTGAGAAAACTTGGGACCTATAAGTGTGAACCGATGTACATGCTCATGCTGTTCTCAGTGAGAATTAAATAACTGTAATTGATGATATCGACTAGAATTATAGTAGACTTAATTAAAATTGTGTTTTTCATTAGGTACAATTGGTCAAAAGGACCATATACAACTAACGTTGTGCTTAAACAACGTAGCAATATATATATTATATATATAATATATATATATATATTATATATATATGCTATATATATATATATATATATATTTATATATATATATATACAGAATCGTTAAGGGATATCGATCAATACACCAAAGGTTAATCTATTCTTTATTCATAGGCCAAGCTTTCGGAAACATTTAGTTCCTTCCTCAGGGCAACTGTAAAGGGCAATTTTATAAACAATTACAATAAAAATGACAAACTTCTTACCGAAAACGAATAAAAGGTGTAAACAGTGTAAGTGTATAATAACATTCATAAAACTCGTCAATTCCAACAAACCTATGAAGTCACATTAGTAAAATTCTTTCTATCAACGCATTAAAAAAACATCGCACATAACCACAAACTGTCTAACCAAACAACTACAGAAATTACTCATCAACAGGGCCATCGAAGAATGGTCTGTTGGAAAATTCCAGAAGGTAAGAATAAATAGATCTCAATTTTGCACATCCGTTTTTTTGTTTATTTTGCTATCATGGGTTTTGATATTAATCATCTCCAAAATGCACTTCTTTTTGTAGTTGAAATTTACATCAAGAATTCTTACATTTTCAAAATCAACGTTGTGAGAAAGTCGGTTGGCGTGTATTGAAAGTGCACATCTTGGATTGTTATTCCTTATATCACTTCTGTGTAAGGTTAAACGATTTTTCAGACATTGAGAAGTTTGACCTATATATGTTTCATGGCAATCAGAACATTCTATCTCGTAGACTACACTTGACTTAAAATTTTTTGGAACTGCGTCTTTCAATTTTGAATATAAATCCGACACCTTCTTCTTGCACTGAGGTACTATTTTTATTTGTTTATAGTCTCTGAAACAGTTTTTTATCTTCGTTGTAAGATTCCAAACATTAGGTATACTTCGAAATATTTTATTTTCTTCTCTTGTGTCGTCGCTATTATGAGTTATCATAATTTCTTGTGTAGTCATATCCGATGCAGAAAATAGAAGCTTGTTTACCATTGCTCTCGGGTAGGAGTTCTCGATCAACAACTCAAAAAGTTTCTTCATATTTTTTGTTTTTTAAAAGTCTGGTCGCATATTTTGTTAATTCTATTTTTTTGTTCTTTTATAAAGTTAATTTTCATACTAACAGGGTGGTCCGAAAGGTAGTGGATGTATTTACCTGATGATGTTGCCTTTTGATACCAATCAAGTAACATTATATTGTTCATTCGGCATACCCTTGTATCCAAAAATGGAACCGAATGGTTTTCGTCTTCTCTCTCGATTGTAAATTTCAAATTCCTGTCGAAACTGTTGAAAACCTGTAACATTTCTTCAATTCCTGTCGATGGCAGTGATATAATCAGGTCGTCTACGTATTTTTTAATGAAAGCAAGCGAAAAGTTAATTTTGGTACGCAGACGTCCAAAACATAATCCATGACATAGAGTGCTAGGATAGGGCTCAATTTTGAGCCCATCACACAGCCAAAAATCTGTAAATAAAATCTTCCATCAAACATGAAATAGCCAGAATCCAAAAGGAATACAATCACCTCCTTGAAATAGCTTCTTGACATATTACAATGTGTTTCAATTCTGTCCCAGTTGGAATCAATAACTGTCAACACTAGTTCTTTGGATATGTTCCCAAACAAATTGACTACATCTAATGAAATCACAACATAGTCAGGTGGTAGCTGGAACCCATTAATCTGACTAGAAAAATCAAACGAATCTTTTACATAATAAATATTATGTTGTTCGTAGGCTTGAGTCAAAATCTGTGCAACGTATTTTGAGAGTTCAATTGTAGGGCCCTGTGTATCGGAAACAATTGGTCGCATGGGAAAGTTCTCTTTATGGACCTTAGGGTTGCCGTACATTCTTGGACTAATCGAGTTATATGATCTCATAGACTTCGCTTGTTCTTTACTTATAAATTTTTCGTTTTTCGAGGGTGGTAATCATTATGTTCGCCTTTTTCTGTATGGTCGTCGTGGGATCCTTGGGGACTTGTCTGAAACTACCTGTATTCAGAACGGAATGCATCCTGTCTAGATAGTCTGATCTATCCATGAGAACCGTCACTGAACCCTTATCAATATTAAGTACTATCAGTTGGTTATTGGTTTTCAAAAATTCTTTAGTTGTTTTATATAATTTGTTCATGTGGCTAGTAATATTTTTATTCCTATGTAAAAAGTTTTGCTATTATACTGGATATCTTCGCTCTCAAGGAATCACGTTTGTTTTCTCAACTGTATCAAGAATGTTTTCCACATCTGCTATCAAACTTCTGATGTTAAAGTCTCTGGGATTCATTGGTATGCTAAACTTTGAACCAAGTGCCAGAATCGTCTTGACTTCTTCCGGAATTTGTATTGAGGATAGATCTTGAACCATTTTTCTTGGATGTTATACGTTACTTTATGAGATATTTTCTTTGAAGATCTTTTATCTTTTTCATGTTAGTAGACTTAATTCTATCGAATATTTTGTTATATGCGACTCTCTGGTATTTGAAAAAACTCTTGTAATGTAACTGATGGTACTAACTGTCTCAATTTCTCCTTCTATATAGATGTTGTTATCGTGAATATGTTAATTCCTCAGGTGTGTGTGTTTATTTCCAAGGAAAGCACTTTGTTGACTAAGTTTTTGTTAAACTCGATGATTTTTCTATTAAATCTACTTCCCACATTAAACTCAAACAAACTGAGGACATTTTTCATTCCTGTTCCTATGTGACCTGGTGTTTATTTAAGTCTCTTACACTCTAACAAGAATATTCTTCGGTTCAGAAGGCCTGCCATCTTACGACTGTTGTTGCTCCACTCCTTCATGAAATGAGATGTTCGAATGCCATACACTGTTGATATCGTTTGAAAAAATCCCATCATAATTTAATATTCCAAGTAATGATCGTTAAATAATCTACCAAAATCGTTAAGGGATATCGATCAATACACCAAAGGTTAATCTATTCTTTATTCATAGGCCAAGCTTTCGGAAACATTTAGTTCCTTCCTCAGGGCAACTGTAAAGGGCAATTTTATAAACAATTACAATAAAAATGACAAACTTCTTACCGAAAACGAATAAAAGGTGTAAACAGTGTAAGTGGCGAAGCTTTCGGAAACATTTAGTTCCTTCCTCAGGGCAACTGTAAAGGGCAAATTTTATAAACAATTACAATAAAAATGACAAACTTCTTACCGAAAACGAATAAAAGGTGTAAACAGTGTAAGTGTATGATAACATTCATAAAACTCGTCAATTCCAACAAACCTATAAAGTCACATTAATAAAATTCTTTCTATCAACGCATTAAAACAACATCGCACATAACCACACAAACTGTCTAACCAAACAACTACAGAAATTACTCATCAACAGGGCCATCGAAGAATTGTCTGTTGGAAAATTCCAGAAGGTAAGAATAAATAGGGCTCAAATTTTGCACATCCGTTTTTTTGTTTATTTTGCTATCATGGGTTTTGATATTAATCATCTCCAAAATGCACCTCTTTTTGTAGTTGAAATTTACATCAAGAATTCTTACATTTTCAAAATCAACGTTGTGAGAAAGTCGGTTGGCGTGTATTGAAAGTGCACATCTTGGATTGTTATTCCTTATATCACTTCTGTGTAAGGTTAAACGATTTTTCAGACATTGAGAAGTTTGACCTATACAGGGTCTTTCACGAGGAACCTCACCCATATTTATACAGAAAACTACTGAACGTATTTTCATGAAATTCAGCACTTATAAGTATTTCACGATGCTGATGAAATCTAAAATATTTTCAAGGCATGAGCACTTCCGGTTTTTCGGAAATGACGTCAACTTCCGTTTTTCAAATTAGAACACCATTTTTTTATTGCAGAAATAGATTCCTTAGAAATTTTCAAGTTATTTTGATGTAACATTTTTCAGTTTTGGTTGGAAAATTCTCTCTGAGCGGGAAATTTCGAAAAAATTATCGAAAATAGAGCTCCGCTGAAACAAGAATAGCTTCGAGGTTTTTGGATGGAAAATTTACATTTTTGAGATTTTTCAAGATGTAAGATTGATGTATCCACTTTAAAAATCGAAATCGCGATTCATGATACAGGTGGTGAAAAAATCGCTTTCAAAGTTAAGGATGACAAAATCGTGAAAAATCAATTTTTCAAATTAGAACCCCATTTTTTTTTAAGGCAGATATTGAATCTACGTTAAAAAATAATGTGAGTGTTTGCATCACACCCTTGCCCTAAAATGGATATTTTCTGAGTTATTTACAAAAAAACTGTTTTTCGTCTTGAATTTTCAGCTATTTCTTTTCCCTTCACGCCAAAAAGATTAAATTTTCAGGAACTGTTATTTGAACCATGCTGTAGATTTTTCACCCTTCTTGAAACCGACTTCAAGTTACTATTAGGAGAGCCATGGCAAACTCTCGCAGTTATAACTAGAGAAGATGCTCAAAGTTTTGACCGATAAATTTCTGGACATTTATTTATACGTCTCAGGAATGATTTCGTGCGTTGCTCTTCTTATTTCATTATGAGGAAGAGATCTGCAAAAGTGTTTAAAAACCAAATTGAGTTTCAAATCTATGAATCTAAAAATCTAAACAACCTGAACGCATTTTCTGACTCGTTCTATGCAGTCCTCTTTATCAGTCAGGGGAGTTGAGTAGACAATATTTTTTAATCCTACCCCAAACATGATAGTCGAAAGGAGTTAAATCGGGAGAACGTGGTGGCAAAGATGTGGACCATTGTTCGCCAACCATCGATATTCAAATAGCCTGTAGAGGATATTTGACACATTGAGTGATATGTGTGGAGGCGCGCCATCTTGTTGATACCATAAGTCATTATGGTTCTGTACTAGCGGCTCAATTACTTGAGTCAATATGTCAGAATATCTATCTCCTATGGGAGAACATTCTTTAAATAATGCAAACATGGGTGTTGTTCTATCTTACCAGTTAAAGTCCATCATGATTGTGAACATCGAGAATTGCATTATTTTTGATGGCGCAAAAAACATTGAAACTCCAGGTCTCTTGAAAGTTCCATTGTCTGAAGTGGTGGTTGTTCTCTTCATCCCAATAATGACTGTTATGCCTATTGAAAGAACAATTCTTTGTAGTGTGAATTTAGATTCATCTGTCCAAATCTATTGCAGTCCAAAAAGTTTTCATTCTCTTGAAATCGAATCATCATAGCTTCGCAAAACTCTGTTCTCCTGACGAAATCTGTTTCCTTCAAATGCTGTACCCTATTGAATTTAATGGGTGCATTTTATGTTTTTTTAATATTCTCCAAAAACACTCGATTGAGATAATTACAGATCAATCTCGGATCTTTGAGAGAATTTTGAGGATTCACACGAAAATATGCAAGAACTGTTATTTCGTTGTTCTCATCTTCTACTACACTTTTTTCTCTGTGTATAGTTTTCTTAACGAAAGATCGACATTTCTCAAGTTTGTCATGGTTCTGTTAATGGTATCTCATGTTTTTGGCGTGAAGGGAAAAGAAATAACTGAAAATTCAAGACGAAAAACAGTTTTTTGTGAATAAACTCAGAAAATATCCACTTTAAGGGCAAGGGGTGTGTGATGCATACACTCACATTATTTTTTTAACGTAGATTCAATATCTGCCTTAAAAAAATGGGGTTCTAATTGAAAAAATTGATTTTTCACGATTTGTCATCCCTAAATTTGAAAAGCGATTTTTTCACCCCCTGTATCATGGATCGCGATTCGATTTTTAAAGTGGATACATCAATCTTACATCTTGAAAAATCCCAAAAATGAATATTTTTCCATTCAAAAAAACCTCGAAGTTATTCTTGTTTCAGCGGAGCTCTATTTTCGATTTTTTTTTTCGAATTTTCCCGCTCAGAGAGAATTTTCAACCATAACTGAAAAATGTTACATCAAAATAACTTGAAATTTTCTAAGGAATCTATTTCTGCAAATATAAAAAATGGTGTTCTAATTTGAAAAACGGAAGTTGACGTCATTTCCGGGAAAAACCGGAAGTGCTCATGCCTTGAAAAAATATTTTAGATTTCATCAGCATCGTGAAATACTTACAAGTGCTGAATTTCATGAAAATACGTTCAGTAGTTTCCGTATAAGTATGGGTGAGGTTCCTAGTGAAAGGACCCTGTTATGCTTCATGGCAATCAGAACATTCTATCTCGTAAACTACACTTGACTTAAATTTTTTGGAACTGGGTTCTTTCAATTTTGTATATAAATCCGACACCTTCTTCTTGCACTGAGGTACTATTTTTATTTGTTTATAGTTATCTGAAACAGTTTTTTATCTTCGTTGTAAGATTCCAAACATTAGGTATACTTCGAAATATTTTATTTTCTTCTCTTGTGTCGTCGCTATTATGGGTTATCATAATTTATTGTGTAGTCATATCCGATGCAGAAAATAGAGAGCTTGTTTACCATTGCTCTCGGGTAGGAGTTCTCGATCAACAACTCATAAAGTTTCTTCATTTTTTTGTTTTAAAAGTCTGGTCGCATATTTTGTTAATTCTATTTTTTTGTTCTTTTATAAAGTTAATTTTCATACTAACAGGGTGGTCCGAAAGGTAGTGGATGTATTTACCTGATGATGTTGCCTTTTGATACCAATCAAGTAACACTATATTGTTCATGTCGGCATACCCTTGTGTCCAAAATGGAACCGAATGGTTTTCGTCTTCTCTCTCGATTGTAAATTTCAAATTCCTGTCGAAACTGTTGGAAACCTGTAAACATTTCTTTAATTCCTGTCGATGGCAGTGATATAATCAGGTCGTCTACGTATTTTTTAATGAAAGCAAGCGGAAAAGTTAATTTTGGTACGCAGACGTCCAAAAATGTGACTTTTATGGGTTTTTTGGAAATGGACGAGTTTTATGAATGATATTATACACTTACACTGTTTACACCTTTTATTCGTTTTCGGTAAGAAGTTTGTCATTTTTTTTGTAATTGTTTATAAAATTGCCCTTCACAGTTGCCCTGAGGAAGGAACTAAATGTTTCCGAATGCTTGGCCTATGAATAAAGAATAGATTAACCTTTGGTGTATTGATCGATATCCCTTAACGATTTTGGTAGATTATTTAACGATCATTATTGTGGAATATTAAATTATGATGGGATTTTTTCAAACGATATCAACAGTGTATGGCATTCGAACATCTCATTTCATGAAGGAGTGGAGCATTAACAGTCGTAAGATGGCAGGCCTTCTGAACCGAAGAATATTTTGTTAGAGTGTAAGAGACTTAAATTAACACCAGGGTCACATAGGAACAGGAATGAAAAATGTCCTCAGTTTTGTTGGAGTTTAATGTGGGAAGTAGGTTTAATAGAAAAATCATCGAGTTTAACAAAAACTTAGTCAACAAAGTGCTTTCCTTGGAAATAGACACACACACCTGAGGATTAAACATATTCACGATAACAACATTATATAGAAGGAGAATTGAGACAGTTAGTACCATCAGTTACATTACAAGAGTTTTTCAAACACCAGAGAGTCGCATATAACAAAATATTCGATAGAATTAAGTCTACTAACATGAAAAATGATAAAAGATCTTCAAAGAAAATCTCATTAAGTCAGTATAACATCCAAGAAAATGGTTCAAGAATCTATCCTCAATACAAATTCCGGAAGAAGTCAAGACGATTCTGGCACTTGGTTCAAAGTTAGCATACCAATGAATCCCAGAGAACTTAACATCAGAAGTTTAATAGCAGATGTGGAAAACATTCTTGATACAGTTGAGGAAAACAAACGTGATTCCTTGAGAGCGAAGATATCCAGTATAATAGCAAACTTTTTACATAGGAATAAAAATATTACTAGCCACATGAACAAATTATATAAAACAACTAAAGAATTTTTGAAAACCAATAACAAACTGATAGTACTTAATATTGATAAGGGTTCAGTGACGGTTCTCATGGATAGATCAGACTATCTAGACAGGATGCATTCCGTTTCTGAATACAGTAGTTTCAGACAAGTCCCCAGGATCCCACGACGACCATACAGAAAAAGGCGAACATAATGATTACCACCCTCGAAAAACGAAAAATTATAAGTAAAGAACAAGCGAAGTCTATGAGATCATATAACTCGATTAGTCCAGAATGTACGGCAACCCTAAGGTCCATAAAGAGAACTTTCCCATGCGACCAATTGTTTTCGTTAACACAGGCCCTACAATTGAACTCTCAAAATACGTTGCACAGATTTTGACTCAAGCCTACGAACAACATAATATTTATTATGTAAAAGATTCGTTTGATTTTTTCTAGTCAGATTAATGGGTTCCAGCTACCACCTGACTATGTTGTGATTTCATTAGATGTAGTCAATTTGTTTGGGAACATATCCAAAAGAACTAGTGTTGACAGTTATTGATTCCAACTGGGACAGAATTGAAACACATTGTAATATGTCAAGAAGCTATTTCAAGGAGGTGATTGTATTCCTTTTGGATTCTGGCTATTTCATGTTTGATGGAAGATTTTATTTACAGATTTTTGGTTGTGTGATGGGCTCAAAATTGAGCCCTATCCTAGCACTCTATGTCATGATTATGTTTTGGACGTCTGCGTACCAAAATTAACTTTTCCGCTTGCTTTCATTAAAAAATACTTAGACGACCTGATTATATCACTGCCATCGACAGGAATTGAAGAAATGTTACAGGTTTTCAACAGTTTCGACGGAATTTGAAATTTACAATCGAGAGAGAAGACGAAAACCTTTCGGCTCCATTTTTGGACACAAGGGTATGCCGAATGAACAATATAGTGTGTTACTTGATTGGTATCAAAAGGCAACATCATCAGGTAAAATACATCCACTACCTCTCGGACCACCCTGTTAGTATGAAAATTAACTTTATAAAAGAACAAAAAAAATAGAATTAACAAAATATGCAACCAGACTTTTAAAAACAAAAATATGAAGAAACTTTATGAGTTGTTGATCGAGAACTCCTACCCGAGAGCAATGGTAAACAAGCTTCTATTTTCTGCATCGGATATGACTACACAAGAAATTATGATAACCCATAATAGCGACGACACAAGAGAAGAAAATAAAATATTTCGAAGTATACCTAATGTTTGGAATCTTACAACGAAGATAAAAAACTGTTTCAGAGACTATAAACAAATAAAAAATGTACCTCAGTGCAAGAAGAAGGTGTCGGATTTATATTCAAAATTGAAAGACCCAGTTCCAAAAAATTTTAAGTCAAGTGTAGTTTACGAGATAGAATGTTCTGATTGCCATGAAACATATATAGGTCAAACTTCTCAATGTCTGAAAAATCGTTTAAACCTTACACAGAAGTGATTTAAGGAATAACAATCCAAGATGTGCACTTTCAATACACGCCAACCGACTTTCTCACAACGTTGATTTTGAAAATGTAAGAATTCTTGATGTAAATTTCAACTACAAAAAGAGGTGCATTTTGGAGATGATTAATATCAAAACCCATGATAGCAAAATAAACAAAAAAACGGATGTGCAAAATTTGAGATCTATTTATTCTTACCTTCTGGAATTTTTCCAACAGACCATTCTTCGATGGCCTGTTGATGAGTAATTTCTGTAGTTGTTTGGTTAGACAGTTTGTGGTTATGTGCGATGTTGTTTTAATGCGTTGATAGAAAGAATTTTACTAATGTGACTTTATAGGTTTGTTGGAATTGATGAGTTTTATGAATGTTATTATACAACTTACACTGTTTACACCTTTTATTCGTTTTCGGTAAGAAGTTTGTCATTTTTATTGTAATTGTTTATAAAATTGCCCTTTACAGTTGCCCTGAGAAGGAACTAAATGTTTCCGAAAGCTTGGCCTATAAATAAAGAATAGATTAACCTTTGGTGTTATGATCGATAATACCTTAACGATTTTGGTAGATTATTTTAACGATCATTACTTGGAATATTATATATATATATATATATAATTATGTTTTTACACTCATGAGATCACTTTTTTAAAAAAACAAACTTTATTTCTAGAAGCAAGTTTATTCGAAGAAGGTCTGAATAATAATGAATTATATATTAACTAGCTCATTCCGTCGTTCTGAAATCTGAAGTCGGAATGTGCTGACTTCATACATCCTGTTGATGCCTCGGACATCGTCTGAGGTTACTCACATTACTTTGTGGAATTCCTAAGGCTAGCTTACATAACATGCTCCCCTCTTTTTAAGAAATGAATTCAGCGTTAATGGCTGAGTTATTTTTATGTGTTTTCACAATATTGGTAAATCTTGCTATAAAGATCTTGTACAAAAAAATATGCTGTTACAAAGATAATAATCAAATTAAAAGTGAAAATAAATTGAAGATACATGATTGGGATGGATTTTCCAATTAAAAACAGTTTCTTGAATAGTTGAATTGTCAATGGATAAATCAGTTATAGGTAGATTTTCAATTGTTTCAGTTTTCATACTTGGAAGGGGTACATTGTGGAAAATAGTTGAGACTTCTTCATTATAGAAAAACTTAAAATTATTTGTTATGTTACATGTGGTTTCTATCAGATAATTTCCATTCACAATTTGTAATATTCCGTATGTTGATTACAAACTTCACTGATTTGCACATCACCAGTCGAAAGGAATTTTCCCGATGATAACTTCAATAAATCGCCACGGCACTGCGAACGTTGTCTTTTGCAATTTTCTGTTTTGCGATAAATTAAGTCTTTCATGCAGCTTGGAACTGGTTGCAGCATATTCCTGTGGGCATATCCACCAATCTTCTACCTTGGGGCATTCTTCGTTGATGGACCATAAGAGTTGTTCTTCCTTGGCCAATAAGTATTTAGGCTGTTCGGTAAGGGTAACATTTTGGTATGGGACATATTGGAGGTAATATGTATCCAAGGGATTAGGAGAGGTCAATGGTACTTCAATTATAAAGATCACATCTTTATTTCTTATTTTTACTGGAAGTATAACAAACAGAATAGAAATCTTTAAAATAGTTGAGATGTTTCATGAAATAATTTAATTTTTTCTTGCTGAATTTCTTCTTCCTCTACATCTTCTAGAAGTATATTAGATATTTTGAAAGAAAAAGCGTTAGCTTTGAATGTCTTTTGTGTCATCGTAAAAAATGTTTCTTCTAATTCTTTGGACTTGAAGTATAAACTGTACTGTTTATTCGGACTGACATATTCCTTAAGAAATTTGGTGAAGTCGTCCGGTATGTTAATAGATGCAATAAGTCTGGTGCGAGTATTTTGTGTAATTTCAATTTCTCAACTTTGTAAGATTTGGCTTTCTGAAATATAATTTGTTTTCATTGACGCGTTAAGAGATCGTTCAGTGTATGGTATTTCTAAAATTGGATTTTCTGCATTACTATGAATAGTTTTTCAGGAGAAGATTGTTCTTCTTGGGTATCTCCCGTACATGCTTTAGTGATTTCGTCAAGTTCTTTCTGCGATAATTCGAGGTCTTCATGCGTTATCTGCGGAATGAGCGATTCAGCATCTATGTCATCATCATCCGAGAGTTCGTTTGTGTTTCACTTCATTTATTTTATGCGAGAAATTGCATCTGCGTTATTGTTGGCTCCTTTTCGATATTTAATTTCGAAGTTGAATTCTTCTAATTTTATTCTCCATCTCATCATCGTGAAGATGCATCTTTTAAAGAAAATAACCAAGTCAAAGGTCTAGATCGGTATAGATGGTAAATTTACGACCGAATAGGTAGGGTCTAAAATATTTCGTGGCCCATAACTACTGCTAAAAGTTCTTTCTCTATTGTCGAATATTTGATTTCTGCTTCATTTAAGGTTCGACTCGTGTAAGCAATAGGTAGGTCATTTGGGGGTGTTCCTTGGGATAGGATAGCGCCTATAGCGTACTGGAATGCATCAGTTGTAAGGACAAAAGGTCTGTTGAAATCTGG